>JAMKQA010026321.1:0-15146 GCA_024699735.1 Posidonia australis
AGAAAGCAAGGATGATAAATCGCTCAAGATATTAGATCTTTGATCTTATTATGCAATATTATTGCATCAACTCTTGGCCCGGCACACGAGCGATATTTCTGAGCATTAGGACACACCCCCACACATCATGCACCCGTATTTTAGACACCACACGCATTTGCATGGCATGGCATATCGCCCTCGGGCGTACAACAAAGGCTGCAAAGCCGACATTCCATAAGCAAAAGAGAAATCAATAGAAGACCGATTTATCGGGCGTGCAAGGGTGCCTAACACCTTCCTCGTACGTAACATAGATCTTTACACGCATTTTTGGTTTACGCAGCCCCTTTTTTATTTGTTCTGCATGAGTTTTCATGTGTTTTATGGTTTTCCTTGTCTTCCATTTTAATAGACTAGGTGGCGACTCCTACATTTTTTGCATTTTTCTTCTTTTCTTTTTGCCGTTGCTTTACCGCTTTTGGCACACTTATAATATTATTTGTGGCCACCCCCGACGACATGGTTACAACTGGCAATGGCTCAGAGCTGCCGAGTGTGAACCGAGTTGCAGCCGGTGTACAGGTAGTGGCTTGGAACAGCTGAGAGTGAACCAAGAAGTAGCCGGTGTACAGCGAGTGGCTCAGAATCGTCGAGAGTGAACCTAGTTGCTAACAGTGTACAGGTAGTGTGAATCGAGTCACAACCGATGTACAAGCAGCAGGTTGTAACCATCGAGAGTGAACTGAGTCATTGCCGGTGTTCATGGAGCGGCTCAGAATTGCCGAGAGTGAACCGAGTCGCAGTCGGTGTACAAGCAATGGCTCAGACCCTTTGAGAGTGAACTGAGTCGCTGTTGGTGTACAGGCAGCAGCTCGGAACCACCAATAGTGAACCACGTTGCTGCTGGTTGACAGGCAATGGCTTGGAATCGTCGAGAGTGAACCAAGTCACTGACGGTGTACAAGAAGTGGCTCGGAATCGTAGAGAGTGAACCGAGTCGCTGCAGGTGTACATGCAGCGGCTCGGAACCACCGATAGTGAATCGAGTGGCTGCCGGTGTACAGGCAGTGGCTTGGAATCTCCGAAAGAGAACCGAGTCACTACTGGTGTACAAGCAATGGCTTAGAACCATAGAGAGTGAATCGAGTCGCTACCGGTGTACAGGCAGTGGCTCAGAACCGTTAAGAGTGAACCGTGTTGTTGCCGGTGTACACGTAGCGGCTCGGAACTACCGAGAGTGAATTGAGTCACTGCTGCTGTATAGGTAGCTACTTGGAACCGTCGAGAGTGAACCGAGTCACTATCGGTGTACAGGCAATGGCTCGGAACAGGCCGAGCGTGAACCGAGTTGTTGCCGGTGTACAAGCAATGGCTGGGAACCGCCGAGAGTGAACCGACACGCTGCTGGTGTACAGGCAACGGCTCGGAACTGCCAAGAGTGAACCGAGTTGCTGTTGGTGTACAAGCGGTGGCTGGGAACCACCGAGAGTGAACCAAGTTGCCACCAGTGTACAGATAGTGGCTCAGAACCACCGAGTGTGAACCAAGTTGTAGCTAGTGTACAACTAGTGGCTCAGAATCGTCGAGCGTGAATTGAGTTGCTAACAGTGTACAGGTAGTTGCCTGGAACCGCGGAGAGTGAATCGAGTCGCTGCCAAGGTACATGCAGCGGCTTGAAACCACCGAGAGTGAACCGAGTCACTACCAGTGTATAGGTCATGGTTCGGAAACGCCGAGAGTGAACCGAGTTGCAGCCAGTGTACAAGCAGTGGCTCAAAATCGTAGAGAGTGAACTGAGTTGCTGGCGGTGTACAGGCATGGCTTGGAAACGCCGAGAGTGAACCGAGTCACTGCCGGTGTACAGGTAGTGGCTTAGAACCACTGAGAGTGAATCGAGTCGCAGCTAGTGTACAGGCATCTGCCTGGAATCGTCAAGAGTGGACGGAATCGCTACTGGTGTACAGGCAACGGCTCGAAAATACCGAGAGTGAACCGAGTTGCTGTCGGTGCACAAGTAGAGGCTCGAAACCGCTAAGAGTGAACCGAGTCACTAACAGTGTACATGTTGTGGCCCGGAGCCGTTGAGAGTGAATCGAGTCGCTAACGGTGTACAGATAGCTTCTAGGAACCACCGAGATTGAACCGAGTCGCTGTCGGTGTACAGGCAGTGGCTCGGAATCGTCGAGAGTGAACCAAGTTACTAATGGTGTACAAGTAGTGGTTCAGAACCACCGAGAGTGAACCAAGTCACTACTGGTGTATAGGCAGCTGGTTGGAATCGCCGAGAGTGAATGGAGTTGTTGCTGATGTACAGGCAGCAGCTCAGAACCAACGAGAGTGAACCGCGTTGCTGCTGGTGTTTTTGCAGTGGCTCGGAATTGCCGAGAGTGAACCAAGTACAAGCAGTGGCTCGGAACAGAAGAGAGTGAACCGAGTCACTGCCATTGTACAGGCAGTGGCTCAAAACCGTCGAGAGCAAACCAAGTCACTACCAGCGTACAGGTAGCAGCTCTGAACCACCGAGAGTGAACCGAGTCACTGCTGGTGTAAAGGCAGCAGCTTGGAACCACCAAGAGTGAACCAAGTCGCTGCCGGTGTACAGGCAGCAGCTCGGTACCATCGAGAGTGAACTGCGTTGCTACCGGTGTATAGGCAGCGGCTCGGAATCACCGAGAGTGAACCGAGTTGCTACCGGAGTAAAAGTAGTGGCTCGGAACCGTAGAGAGTGAACCGAGTCGCTGTCGGTGTACAGGCAGTGGCTCGGAACCGTTGAGAGTGAACCGAGTCACTGTCGGTGTATAGGTAGCGCCTCGAAACCACCGAGAGTGAACCGAGTCGCTGTTGGTGTAAAAGCAGCTGCTTGGAACCGCCGAGAGTGAACTAAGTCGCAGTCGATGTACATGCAATGACTCACAACTGCCAAGAGAGAACTGAGTTGCTACCAGTGTGCAAGTAGTGGCTGGGAACCGCCGAGAGTGAACCAAGTCATAGCCGATGTACAGCCAGTGGCTCAGAATTGTCGAGTGTGAACCGAGTTGCTAATGGTGTACAAGTAGTGGCCCGGGACCACCGTGAGTGAATCGAGTCGCTGCCGGTGTACATGCAGCGGCTTGGAAACACCGAGAGTGAACTGACTCGCTGCCGATGTACAAGCAGTGGCTTGGAACCGTCGAGAGTGAACCAAGTCGCAGCCAGTGTACATGTAGCAGCTCGAAACCACTGAGAGGTAACCGAGTCACTGTAGTTGTACAACTAGCTGCTTGGAACCGCTGAGAGTGAACCGAGTCGCTGCCGGTGTACAGGCAACGGCTCGGAACTGCCGAGAGTGAATCGAGTTGCCGCCGGTGTACAGGTAGTGGTTTAGAACCACCGAGATTGAACCGAGTCGCTGTTGGTTTACAAGCAGCTGCTTGGAATCGCCGAGAGTGAACCGTGTCACTGTCGATGTACTGGCAGCAGCTCATAACTACCGAGAGTGAACTGCGTTGCTGCCGATGTATAGGCAGTGGCTCGGAATTGCCGAGAGTGAATCGAGTCACTGTTGGTGTACAAGCAGTGGGTCGGAACCATCATGAGTGAACCAAGTGACTGCTGGTGTACAGGCAGTGGCTCAAAAATACCGAGCGTGAACCGAGTTGTTTCCGATGTACAAGTAGTGGCTCAGAACCACCGAGAGTGAATCGAGTCGCCACTGGTGTACATGCAGTTTCTTGGAACCACCGAGACAGTACCGAGTCACTGCTAGTGTACAAGCAGCAGCTCGGAACCACCGAGAGTTAACTGCGTTGCTGCCGGTGTATATGTAGCAGTTTGGAATCGTCGAAAGTAAACCGAGTCACTGCTGGTGTACAAGCAGTGGCTCGGAACAGTAGAGAGTGAACCAAGTCGCTGTTGGTGTACATGCAGTGGCTCGGAACAGCCAAGAGAGAATCGAGTTGCTGCTGGTGTACAGGTAGCGGCTCGGAACCATCGAGAGTGAACCGAGTCGCTGATGGTGTACAGGCAGCAGCTCGGAACAACTAAGAGTGAACCACGTTGCTGCCAGTGTACAGGCAGTGGCTCAGAAACGCTAAGAGTGAACCGAGTCACTACTGGTGAATTAGCTGTGGCTCGGAACCATAGAGAGTGAACCGAGTCGTTGTCGGTGTACAAGCAGTGGCTTGGAACCGGTGAGAGTGAACTGAGTCGCTGCTGGTGTACAGGCAGCAGCTCGGAACCACTGAGAGTAAACTGCGTTGTTGTTGGTGTACAGGTAGCGGCTCGGAATTGCCGAGAGTGAACCGAGTTGCTGCTGGTGAACAAGCTGTCGCTCGGAACTGTAGAGAGTGAATAGAGTCGATGCCGGTGTACAGGTAGTGGCTCGGAACCGATGAGAGTGAACCGAGTCACTGTTAGTGTACTAGTAGCGGCTCAGAACCACCGAGAGTGAACTAAGTCGCTGCTGGGAACCGCCAAGAGTGAACCTAGTCGCTGTAGGTGTACAGGCAATGACTCGGAAATGCCGAGAGTGAACCGAGTTGCTGCCGGTGTACAGGCAGTGGCTCGGAACCGCCTAGAGTGAACCAAGTTGTGACCGGTGTACAGCTAGTGGCTGAGAATCGTCGAGAGTGAACCGAGTTGTAAATGGGGTACAGGTAGTGGCCCAAAACCGCTAAGAGTGAATTGAGTAGCTGTTGGTGTACATGCAGCAGCTTAGAACCACCGAGAGTGAACCGAGTCGCAGCCTGTGTACAGGTAGCGGCTCGAAACCACTGATAATGAACCGATTCGTTGCTGGTGTGCAATCAGCTGCTTGGAACCACCGAGAGTAAACCGAGTCGCTACCGGTGTACAGGCAGCAGCTCAGAATCACCAAGAGTGAACCACGTTGCTGCCAGTGTATAGGCAACGGCTCGAAATCACCGAGAGTGAACCGAGTCGCTGGCAGCGTACAGGCAGTGGCTCGGAATTGTAGAGAGTGAACCGACTCACTGTCGATGTACAGGCAGTGGCTCGGAACCGTTGAGTGTAAACCGAGTTGTTGCTGGTGTACAGGTAGCAGCTCGGAACCACCGAGAGTGAACCGAGTTGCTGCTAGTATACAGGCAGCTGCATGGAACCACCGAGAGTGAATCAAGTCGTTGCCGGTATGCAGGCAACGGCTCGGAACTGCCGAGAGTGAACCGAGTTGTTGCCGGTGTACAGGTAGTGGCTCGGAACCGCCGAGAGTGAACCAAGTCGTAGCCGATGTACAACCTGAGACTCAGAATCGTCGTGAGTGAACCGAGTCGCTAACTGTGTACTAGTAGTGGCTTGGAACCACCAAGAGTGAATCAAGTCGCTGCCGATGTACATGCAGCGGCTCGAAACGACCGAGAGTGAACGAAGTCACTGCTAGTGTTCAGGTTGTCTCTAGGTATCATCGAGAGTAAACCGAGTTGCTACCGGTGTACAAGCTTTGGCTCGGAATCGTAGAGAGTGAACTGAGTCACTGTCAGTGTATAGGATTGGCTCGGAAACGCCATGAGTGAACCGAGTATCTGCCGGTGTACAAGTAGCGTCTCAGGACCATCGAGAGTGAACCAAGTCGTTGCTGGTGTACAGGTAGCTGCTTGGAACCCCCGAGAGTGAACCAAGTCGTTGCCGGTGTGCAGGCAATGGCTCGGAACTGCCGAGAGTGAATTAAGTTGCTGTCGGCGTACAGGTAGTGGCTCAGAACCGTCGAGAGTGAACCAAGTCGTAGCTGGTGTACAACAACTAGCTTAGAATCGTCGACAGGTAGTGGCCCGGAACCGTCGAGAGTGAATCGAGTCGCTGCCGGTGTACATGCATGGCTCAGAAATGGCGAGAGTGAATCGAGTCGCTGTCGGTGTATAGGTAGCAACTCGGAACCACCGAGAGTGCATTGAGTCATTGCTGATGTATAGGAAGTGGCTCAGAACCACCGAGGGTGAAACAAGTCGCTACCGTTGTACCGGCAGTAGCTCGGAACCGCCGAGAGTGAACCGAGTCACTGCCGGTGTATAGGAAGTGGCTCAGAATCGCCGAGAGTGAACTAAGTTGTTGCCGAAGTATAGGCAGCGGCTGGGAACTGTCGAGAGTGAACAGAGTCATTGCCGGTGTACAGGCAGTGGCTCAGAATCGTCGAGAGTGAACTGAGTTGCTGTTGGTGTACAGGAAGTGGCTCAGAACCACCGAGAGCGAACCGAGTTGCTGCTGGTGTACAGGCAGTGGCTCGGAACCACCGAGAGTGAACCAAGTCGTGGCTGGTGTACAGCCAGTGGCTCAGAATCATCGAGAGTGAACTGAGTCGCTAACAGTGTACAGGTAGTGGCTCAGAACCGTTGAGAGTGAATCGAGTTGCAGCCAGTGTACTTGCAGCGGCTTGGAACCATCGAGAGTGAACCAAATTACTGTTGGTGTACATGAAGTGGCTCGAAACCTCCGAGAGTGAACCGTGTCGATGCTAATGTACAAGTAGCGACTCGGAACCTCCGAGAGTGAACCAAGTCGCTTCTGGTGTACAGGCAGTTGCTTGGAACCGCCATGAGTGAACCGAGTCACTGCCAATGTACAGGCAGCAGCTTAGAACCACCAAGAGTAAACTGCATTGCTACCGGTGTACAAGCAATGGCTCGAAATTGTCGAGAGTGAACCGAGTCGCTGCTGGTGTATGGGCTGTGGCTCGCAATAGTAGAGAGTGAATCGAGTCGTTACTGGTGTACAGGCAGTGGCTCGATATCATTGAGAGTGAACTGAGTTGTTGCTGGTATACAAGTAGAGGCTCGGAACCACCGAAAGTGAACCGAGTCGTTGTTGGTGTACAGGCAGCTACTTGGAACCACTAAGAGTGAACTGAGTCGCAGCTGGTGTATGGGCAACGGCTCAAAACTCCCGGGAGTGAACCAAGTTGCTGCCGATGCATTGGTGTAACCATGTCGGCGACAGCCTCGAGGACTTCGACGCGAAAGGCCAAAATACACGAGGGTCGATAAAGTCACGGCAAAAAAGAACAATAAAATAAAAATGCAAATGCAGGAGTCGCCACCTAGTCTATTAAAATGAAAGATGAGGAAAACCATAAAAAACATGCAAATCATGCAATGGAAAAGCAGGTCATAAACCAGAAATGGGTAAGGATCCCGATTACGCACGAGGAAGGTATTATGCACCCTCGTGCACCTGTTAAATCGGTCTTCTATTGGTTACTCATTTGCTTATGAAATGTCGGCTTTTCAGCCTTTGTTGTACGCCCGAGGGCGGTATGCCATGCCATGCCATTCTCAATGTGTGTGGCGTCCTATGCTAAAATAAGGTGCATGGAGTGCAGGGTGTGTCCTAGTGCTCAGAAGGATCACTCGTATCGCAAGTCAAGTGTCGATGCAAAGATATTGCATAAATAAGATCAAAGATCTAATATTTTCGAGTGATTTTTCATCCTTGCTTTGCTATATGCCAAATGCAATCTAACATGCATAAAAATGGTTAAAAGCAGAGCTATGCCTTCCTGATATATCAAGGAAGAAGACCAGGAAAAATCAAGAAGCAAATCATGTCGAGAAAGTATGCTAAAAACCATATGAAAACCTGCTGTGTGCTACTGAAAACAGGTTGATGTGCCTGTTTGGTGCGCCAGACTGGTGCTCCAGTTTGGTGTGCCACCTAGGTGCTCCTATGTGGGCCAGAAATATGTGCTGAGGGAAAACAGAAATCCATGCAGTGCCAAGTCACATGAGAATGCCTTCCAGAAAATCATGCCATGTAAAATCCTTCGCAAAACTTGGAAAACATGCCTTAAAAGAGAATGAAATTCAAGTGCAATGACTTGTGGACCTTGTGCTCAAGGGCTGGTAGCCTCACACAAGTCCCCACCTATTTATGCTAAAATGAAAGAAGTAGGATTCAGCCATGTCACTAGATCATGGGCTGATGCATAAGGCTCTCCACGTAGGAGTAAAGTGCAACTAGCCTACCAGAATCTGACCAAGGACTAAATATCCAAAGGGAGAAAACAACTAGAAAACAATCTTTCTTTAAAGTGAAAACATGCATACAAAACCATGGAATATCAAAGATCGAGCAATAAAAGAATCAAGCTCAAAGTCATTCAGAAAACCATGCAAACAGGTATGCAAAAGTGAATGTTTTGCTCTCTGACAAGTCTGGTGCTCCTGAATGGTGCGCCAGAGTGGTTCTCTGGGTGGGTGCGCCATATAGGTGCTCCCCAGAAAATCTAGATCAGACTGCAATCTGACCCAGAATAGAGATGGGTGATTTATACTAATGCAGGTTGATTTATGCGGATGTTAAAAGTTGAAAGCATGACAGGATGCATATGATCAAAGCCATCTTACTATCATTTGATTAAAAACAAGATGATTTAATGGGTTCATGGCAGAAACACATACAAAATGCAAAAGAACAAACATGAAACAAGTAAACCCAATAAAACATATGTAAGTGATGGTTATACCAAGAATATAATAAGTAAAAGATAGCTCATGCAGGCAACATAGTGCATATTTTTATGCTAGAAACAAAGTAAACATGCTTGCAAACAAAAGTGTAGATTTGCATGGAGAGCATCTTGCAGGGAGGACAAGTAAATTCATCATAGAAACCTCATGAAAACAATTCATCATAGAAACCTCATGAAAATGCAGAAAAATCAGACCATATGTAGAATTTCTAGCATGCTTTATTCCAATGCTCAAGAATAAGAACTTAAGGGAAAAGTGGGAAGGGCCTACCTTATCCAAGATGTTCCTTCAAAGAAAGACCAAAGATAATAAGCTCCTTGATGCTTTGGAAGGGCTGAGAATTTCTCTGGATGCAAGAAAAAGCTTGAGAGCTCAAGTGAATAGTTGCAGAATTCTAGAGAAGGCTGGCTGTAGCTGTGTGTGTCTCTATCTCACAAGATGATCAGCCCCCTCAAATGGTTGCCTATGGGGTCTATATATAGGGATTTCTCAAGGGTAACTCCTGGGAAAGCAAGGAGCCTCGCAGACGAAAAGCTTGGAAGATTCCATGGCATATTCGTTGGTGGAGGTAACAACCATGGGAGGTGGAAAGCCAGCAGCCAACAGCCTGAGAAATGGTTGGGCGCCTGGTATGTGCGCCAGGTAGGTGTGCTAAATAGGTGTGCTAGGTAGGTGTGGTAGCTAGGTGTGCTAGCTAGGTGTGCTAGCTAGGTGTGCTAGGTAGGTGTGCTCTCCTACTTGTCTAGATTTCCAATTGGGCTATGGGCCTGCTATAGGTTATGATTTGGTTTAACTAATAGGATTCAAGGGTTAGCCACATCCAAAGCAACATCTGGAAAGCTCATCTATGGGTCACCTCAAAATCAAGGTGTCTACAATTGGCAATAGCTCGACACCACCGAGAGTGAACCATGTCGTAGCCGGTGTACAGCTAGTGGCTCAGAATTGTCAAGAGTGAACCGAAAAAGGCAGAGAAATGCAAAGAGAGAGCCCAATCACTGCCGGTGCAATGGCAACGACTAGGAGCCACCAAGAGTGAATCGAGTCATTGTCGGTGTACAGGAAGTGGGTCGGAACCGTCGAGAGTGAACCGAGTCACTGTCGGTGTACAAGAAGCCGCTTGGAACCACCGTGAGTGAACCACGTTGCTGCTGGTGTACAGGAAGTAGCTCGGAATCACCGAGAGTGAACCGAGTAGCTGCCGGCATACAAGAAGTGGCTCGAAATCGTAGAGAGTGAACTGACTCACTGCCGGTGTACAGGTAGTGGCTCGGAACCGCCAAGAGTGAACCGAGTCACTGTCGGTGTATAGGTAGCAGCTCGGAACCACCGAGAGCGAACCAAGTCGCTGTTGGTGTACAGGTAGTGGCTTGGAACCACAGAGAGTGAATCGAGTCGCTGCCGGTGTACATGCAGCGGCTTGGAACCACCGAGAGTGAACCGACTCACTGTCGGCGTACAAGTAGTGGCTCGGAACTGCCGAGAGTGAACCGAGTCGCTGCCGGTGTGCAGGTAGTGGCTCGGAACCACCGAGAGTGAACCGAGTCGTTGCTGGAGTACATGCAGCAGCATGGAACCGCCGAGAGTGAACCGAGTCGCAGCCGGTGTACAGGCAGCAGTGCGGATCCACCAAGAGTGAACTGCATTGCTGCTGGTGTACAGGTAAAGACTAGGAATCGCCGAGAGTGAACCGAGTGGCTGCCAATGTACAGGCAGTGGCTCGGAACTACCGATAGTGAACCGAGTTGCTGCTGGTGTACATGTAGTGGCTCGGAACCACCGAGAGTGAACCGAGTCGTTGCTGGTGTACAGGCAGCTGCTTGGTACCACCAAGAGTGAACCGAGTGGCTGTTGTTGTACAAGCAGCAGCTCGGAATCGTCGAGAGTGAACCGAGTCGTTGCTGGTGTACAAGCAGTGGCTCGGAACTACCGATAGTGAACCGAGTCGCTGCCGGTGTACAGGTAGCGGCTCGGAACCACCGAGAGTGAATCGAGTCGCTGCTAGTGTACAGGCAGCTGCTTGGTACCACCGAGAGTGACCCTAGTGGCTGTCGTTGTACAGGAAGCAGCTCGGAATCGTCGAGAGTGAACCGAGTCGTTGCTAGTGTACAAGTAGTGGCTCGGAACCGTAGAGAGTGAACCGAGTCTCTACTGGTGCACAGGCAGTGGCTCAGAACCGTTGAGAGTGAACCGAGTCACTACCAGTGTACAGGTAGCGGCTCAAAACCACCGAGAGTGAACCGAGTCGCTGCCGGTGTATAGGCAGCTGCTTGGAACAACTAGGAGTGAATCTAGTTACTGCCGGTGTACTGGCAACGGCTCGGAACTGCCGAGAGTGAACCGAGTTGTAGTCGGTGTACAGGTAGTGGCTCGAAACCGCCGAGAGTGAACCAAGTCGTAGCCGGTGTACAGCCAATGGCTCAGAATCGTTGAGGGTGAACCAAGTTGCTAACGGTGTATAGGTAGTGGCCCGGAACCGCCGAGAGTGAATCGAGTCTGAGTCGGTGCACATGAAGTGGCTCAGAATAATTGAGAGCAAACCGAGTCGCTGTCGGTGTACAAGCAATGGCTTGGAACCATAAATAGTGAGTTAAGTCGCTCCTAGTGTACAGGCAGTGGCTCTGAATCGTAGAGAGTGAACTGAGTCGCTGCCAGTGTACAAGTAGTGGCTCGGAACTACCGATAGTGAATCGAGTCGCTGCTAGTGTACAGGTAGCTGCTCGGAAGCACCGAGAGTGAACCGAGTCGCTGCTGGTGTACATGCAGCTGCTTGGTACCACTGAGAGTGAATCGAGTGGCTGCTGGTGTACAGGCAGCAGCTCGGAATCACCTAGAGTGAACTGAGTCGCTGTCGGTATACAAGCATTTGCTCGGAACCGTAGAGAGTGAACCGAGTCGCAACTGGTGCACAAGCAATGGCTCAGAACCGTTGAGAGTGAACCGAGTCGCTGCCGGTGTATAGGTAGTGGCTCGAAACCATCGAGAGGGATTCGAGTCACTGTTGGTGTACAAGCAGCTGCTTGGAACCACTGAAAGTGAACCGAGTCGATGCTGATGTACAGGTAGTGGCTAAGAACCACCGAGAGTGAACCGAGTCGCTGCTGGTGTACAGGCAGCAGTGTGGAACCGCCAAGAGTGAACCGAGTCATTGCTGGTGTACAGGCAGCAGCTCAAAACCACTAAGAGTGATCCGCGTTGCTGCCGGTGTATAGGTAACAACTTGAAATTGTTGAGAGTGAACCGAGTCGCTGCTGGTGTTTGGGCTGTGGCTCGAAACCGTAGAGAGTGAATCAAGTCATTGCTGGTGTATGTGCATTGGCTAGGAACCGCCGAGAGTGAACCGAGTCACTACCAATATATAGGTAGTGGCTCGGAGCCACCGAGAGTGAACCGAGTCGCTGCTGGTGTTCAGGAAGCTAGTTGGAACCACTGAGTGTGAACTTAGTCGTTGCTGGTGTATGGGCAACGGCTCAGCACTGCTGGGAGTGAACCAAGTTGCTACCGGTACACTGGCAATAGCTCGGAACCACCGAGAGTGAACAAAGTCGTAGCCGGTGTACAACCAGTGGTTCAGAACTGTCGAGAGTGAATCGATAAAGGCAGAGAAATGCAAAGAGAGAGCCCAATCATTGCCGGTGTAAAGGTAACGACTAGGAGCCACCAAGAGTGAATCGAGTCATTGTCGGTGTACAAGAAGTGGCTCGGAACCGTCGAGAGTGAACCGAGTCACTGTCGGTGTACAGGCAGCCGCTTGGAACCACCGTGGTTGAACCGTGTTGTTGCTGATGTACCGGCAGCGGCTCAGAATCACCGAGAGTAAACCGAGTCACTACCGGCATACAAGCATTGGCTCGAAATCGTAGAGAGTGAACTGACTCGCTGCCGGTGTACAACTAGTGCCTCGGAACCACCAAGTGTGAACCGAGTCACTGTTGGTGTACAGGTAGCGACTCGGAACCGCCGAGAGCGAACCAAGTCGTTGCTGGTGTACAGGTAGCGACTCGGAACCGCCGAGAGCGAACCAAGTCATTGCTGGTGTACAGGCAGCTGCTTGGAACAACCAAGAGTGAATCGAGTTACTGCCGGTGTATAGGCAACGGCTCCGAACTACCGAGAGTGAACCGAGTTGCAGTCGGTGTACAGGTAGTGGCTCGGAACCGTCGAGAGTGAACCAAGTCGTAGCCGATGTACAACCAATGGCTCAGAATCGTCGAGAGTGAACCGAGTTGCTAATGGTGTTGTAGTTGTGTGTGTAGAGTGTGTAAGTGAAGTGTGGTAGTTGGCCTTGTGTTGAGTATTTGATGGTGTTGGTAGACGTGTAAAGGTGTATCCATTGAGTTGCAGTCGGTGCAAAACCACCGAGAGTGAACCGAGTCGCTGCTGGTGTACAGGCAGTTGCTTGGAACCACCAAGAGTGAACCAAGTCGTTGTCGGTGTGCAGGCAACAACTCGGAACTGCCAAGAGTGAACCGAGTTGCAGTCGGTGTACAGGTAGTGGCTCACAATCGTCGAGAGTGAACCAAGTCGTTGCTGGTGTACAACCAGTGGCTCACAATGATCGAGAGTGAACCGAGTTGCTAACGGTGTACAAGTAGTGACCCGAAACCATCGAGAGTGAATCGAGTCGCAGTCAGTGCACATGCAGCGGCTCAGAATCGTTGAGAGCGAACCGAGTCGCTACTGGCGTACAAGCAGTGGCTCGGAACTGTAGAGAGTGAACCAAGGCACTGTTGGTGTACAGGCAGTAACTCGGAACCACCAAGAGTGAACCGCATTGCTGCCGGTGTACAGGCAACGGCTCGGAATCGTTGAGAGTGAACCGATACGCTGCTGGTGTACAAGCAGTGGCTCGAAATCATAAAGAGTGAACCGAGTCGCTGTCGGTGTACATGCAGCGGCTCGGAACCACTGAGAGTGAACCGAGTGGCTGCCAGTGTACAGGCAGCGGCTCGAAATCACCGAGAGTGAACCGAGTCGTTGCCAGTGTACAAGCAGTGGCTCGGAACCGTAGAGAGTGAACCGAGTCACTGTCGGTGTACAAGCAATGGCTCCAAATCGTTGAGAGTGAACCGAGTCGCTGCTAGTGTACAGGTAGCGGCTTGGAACCGCCGAGAGTGAATGAAGTTGCTGCCGATGTACATGCAATGGCTTGGAACTGCTGAGAGTGAACCGAGTTGCTACCGGTGTACAAGCAGTGGCTGCGAACCTCTGAGAGTGAACCAAGGCATAGCCAGTGTACAACCAGTGGCTTAGAATCATCGAGAGTGAACCGAGTCGCTAATGGTGTATAGGTAGTGGCCTAGAACAGCCATGAGTGAATCGAGTCACTGCCGGTGTACATGCAGTGGCATGGAACCACCGAGAGTTAGCCGACTCGCTGCTGATGTACAGGTAGTGGCTCAGAACTGCCGAGAGTGAATCGAGTTGCAGCCGGTGTATCGGTCGCAGCTTGAAAACATTGAGAGGGAACTGTGTCATTGATGGTGTACAAGCAGCTGCTTGGAACTACCGAGAGTGAACCGAGTTGCTGCCGGTGTACTGGTAGTCACTCGGAACCGCTGAGTGTGAACCAAGTCATAGCCAGTGTACAGCTAGTGGCTCAGAATTGTCGAGAGTGAGCTGACTTGCTGCTGGTGTGGAGCCAACAGCTCGGAACTGCCGAGAGTGAACTGAGTTGCTACTGGTGTACTGGTAGTGGTTCGAAACCACCGAGAGTTAACCGAGTCGCTGTCGGTGTACAAGCAGCAGCTCGTGACCAGCGAGAGTGAACCGCGTTGCTGCCAATGTATAGGCAGTGGCCCAGAACCACCGAGAGTGAATCGAGTCTTAGTCGGTGCACATGCAGTGGCTCAGAATCGTAGAGAGTGAACTGAGTCGCTGTCGGTGTACATGTAGTGGCTCGGAACCGTAGAGAGAGAACCGAGTCACTATCGGTGTACAGGCAGCAGCTCGAAACCACCAAGAGTGAACCGCGTTGCTACCGGTGTACAAGCAACAGCTCGGAATCATCGAGAGTGAACCGAGTCGCTGCCGGTGTACAAGCAGTGGCTCGGAATCGTAAAGAATGAATCAAGTCACGGTCGGTGTACTTGTAGTGGTTCGAAACCACCGAGAGTGAACCTAGTGGCTACCGGTGTACAGGTAGCGGCTCGGAATCACCGAGAGTGAACCAAGTCGTTGCCGGTGTACAAACAGTGGCTCCTAACCGTATAGAGTGAACTGAGTCACTGCTGGTGTACACGCAATGGCTCGGAACCATTGAGAGTGAACTGAGTTGCTGCTGATGTACAGGTAGCGGCTCAAGACCACTGAGAGTGAACTGAGTCGCTGCTGGTGCATAGGCAACTGCTTGGAACCACTGAGATTGAATCGAGTTGCTACCAGTGTACAGGTGTAGACACCCCGATTTTGAGGTGACCCAGGAATGAGTGTCCCTATGTTGCTTTGGATGTGATCAGCCCTTGAACCAAGCCCCAAACCCATTAGCCAGAGCCCTAATCAAACATTTGTGAGCAGGGCTGGCGCACCAATCTGGCGCACCAGGGTGGCGCACTAAGGTGGCACACCAAGTTGGCGCACCAAGGTGGCGCACCAAGCAGGCGCCCAACTCTGACTGCTGACCTTCCACCTTCCGGGCTGTTACCCTTGCAAATGAATATGCCAACGAATATTCGAGGCTTTTCGTTTGCAAGACCCCTTTGTAAC
>JAMKQA010026322.1:0-10582 GCA_024699735.1 Posidonia australis
AATGGTCCAAACTTAGATTTACAATTTTAAATCCAACTTCAATCCATCTTATTAGGTGGTAAGGAACTAAATATACTCAAAACCAATACTTTAGCAGACATAGGTAAGTGAATTAATTTCGGTCCTATCATGTGCCTCAAGCCGTGAAAGATTATAACAAAAAGGCTAAGCCTGAATAGCACAAGAAACAACACCAACCTGAACAGTAACTTAAAAATTCCATACTCTGACATATTTGATCACACTAGATACAAAACTTTGTAAATTGCTTTGCTCCCAAGAACAGGCAATTTTCAAGAGGGAATCTACCCTTCCTGCCCAGTCAAGCAATTGAGACTTGAGTGGACAAGTATTATTTGACAGGCAAGGACATGTAACCAAATAAACAAGATGGATAACAGGAATCCTGAAGGTTGTGTCTACAAGAAGTTCCTTACTTTCCTTAGGAGGAAAGATGTCAACAAAATCTTCAGTACTAAGTATTTATAATAACAAGACTCGAAATGCGGCACAAGCATGTGGTTTGAATACCTAACTTGGTTGCAATTATACAATCAATGTATAATGTAATATTCAATAGATTTAAAAAGAAACTTCCGTACTCTTGTCCGTTCCTAGTCAACACATTCAAAAGCTCTGTTCATACATCATAAAGAAACTATGCAGTCAGTTGAAATAAATTAGCCCCTCTGGATGTGAAATTTGTTCCAAAGAAGGGAGCTTAGAAGTGAGAGAAACTAAATTCTGAAACATACTGGTGCAATTGATTGCCAATTAGACTTCTAGAATGTAGAAAATAAAACATTACTTTAATTTCTTGAGTTCCGCTTCCTTTGGAACAGAAGGCAACTTCATTTGATCATCTTTTTTTTTTCTGAAATATAAATTTCCCCTTCTTCCTTAAGAGAGAAATAAATCAATAATGTAAACTAGTGATCTGCATGTGTATAATTAAAAAAAAAACTTCATAAACCTCTTATAGCTAAGTTCCATTTTGTTAACTGGTAAACTGTAGTTCTTTTTAATAGAAAAAAAATTTTTAAGTCTAAAATAAATTTGATACAAATAAAAAATTTAACACTTTCCTAAAACATGGCGTGAGCTTTGTTCACAATTCTAAATATCATAATCACACTTGTATTTGAAAATGTATGTTGTTTATAAGTTTGCGAATTTTTTCATGCTTTCATGCATACTGCTTGTTATGTGTATAATATCTTCTGTAAAATGGGATTGTACCCTATGATACTGCCAACTTCTGCAGTTGTGTATTTTTTTAGTTACTTTGTTTCCATTTACGTGACTGCCCAAGGTGCTTTATGACTTAATAAGTTTATACTTATTCCCAGGTTGTCACAGCACAGTATTTTGTTTGGTTTTTCTACCTATTGCCATCGATCCTTCCTTGGAGCAAGATGAAATTCAACTGGCAAGGTATCCTCTGCATTTGAGTGTGGATGGTAGCTCAATTGCATTGGTTGTTCTCAAGTTATCTTTGGAATTCAAAGGCAGGAATGTACTTACTCAACTTTGGTTGGCAAGTATTATGTTCTTGCCTACAAATACATATGTTCTAATAATGGTTAGCTAACATCATGGCTTTGCTCCACTTTTCGTCCCCGTACAGTTTCAAGATTCCACATGCAACTGGAAAGATGAGTAAGGGAAACTGACTGCTTGCTACTTCGTGAAATTTCTATTTATTCATTTCCTCGTTTGTTTGTTAACATTTGTATTTCTCTCTGTGGGAAGTTAACTCATACTTCCGACCATTAAAATGATAAAAGATATGCCATTCTGATTGCTGACTAACCCCTACGTGTATTTTCCTCTTGCTTATATTGTTACTCATTTACATCAACGTCATGCCTTCTTTTGGTTCCTCAGCAAATGTTCGAAAATGACAATTGTAGCATTTCCAGTGTCTTTGTAACTCATGTTTCCAATTGGTCTAAAGTTTTGCACAATCATGTGTTACTGTCTCTAGTAAATCCAATTATAGAAGAAAATATGTAATTTTTTTTACCTTGCAAAATATTTATGCCAATTCAGGTGTTTCAAAAACTAAATTAGTTGGCCGACTATGTGATCAATTTGGGTAACGAATTCATTATCATGACCAAGATTTGGACTATTAGTATGTCAATAATTATTGACAGTTATATATAGCAAAATGTTGAATCTCATGAGGGCTTCTGATATTGTAGTAGCTTCTTAATCATGATGTCTATGGTTAGGTCTGTATTTGATAGAAGCAATATTGCTTGTGCAGCTCGTCCTAAAGGACTAGTGCCCCTCTGTTTTCTACAGTTGTAGGCACCTGACTTTGACAAGGAATCTTGTATTAGTGTAACCATGTCGGCGACGGCCTCGAATGATTTTGACGCAAAGGGTCAAAATACACGAGGGATCGGCAAAGTCACGGCAAAAACAATAAAACTAAATATGCAAATGCAGGAGTCGCCACCTAATCTATTAAAATGGAAAACGAGGAAAACCATAAAAAACATGCAAATCATGTAATGGAAAAGCAGGTCAAAAACCAGAAATGGCTAAGGATCCCTGTTACGCACGAGGAAGTAATTAGGTACCCTCGTGCGCCTAATAAATCGATCTTCTGTTGGTTTCTCATTTGCTTATGAAATATCGACTTTTCAGCCTTTGCTATACGCCCGAGAGTGATATGCCATGCCATGCTAATGTGTGTGGTGTCTAAAATATGGGTGCATGTTGTGTAGAGGTGTGTCCTAGTGCTCAGAAATATCGCTCTTATATCGGGTCAAGTATCAATGCAAAGGTACTACATAAATAAGATCAAAGATCTAGTATTTTGTGCGATTTATCATCCTTACTTTGCTATATGCCAAATGCAATCTAACATGCATGGAAATGGCTAAAAACAGAGTTGTGCCTTCCAGATATATCAAAGAAGAAAACCAGGAGAAATCCAGAAGCAAAACATGTCGAGAAAGCATGCTAAAACCATATGAAAACCTGTTGTGCTCTACTGAAAACAGGCTGATGCGCCTGTTTGGTGCGCTAGACTGGTGCTTTAGTCTGGTGCGCCCCCTAGGTGCTTCTATGTGGGACAGAAAGATGTGCTGAGGGAAAATAGAAATCCATGCAGTGCCAAACCACCTGAGAATGCATTCCAAAAAGTATGCAATGTAAAATCTTTCTCAAAACTTGGAAAACATGCCTTAAAAGTGGAAGAAATGCAAGTGCAATGACTTGTGGACCTTATGCTCAAGGGCTGGTAGCCTCACACAGGATCCCATGCTAAATGAAAGATGCAGGATTCAGCCATGCCGTTGGATCATTGGCTGATGCATAAGGTTCTCCATGTTGGAGTAAGATGCAACCAGCCTACTAGATTTTGACGAAGGACTGATTATCCAAAGAGAGAAAACAACTAGGAAAAAATCTTGTTTAAAACTGAAAACATGCATGCAAAACCATGGAACATAAAAGAGCAAGTGGTAAAAGAATCAAGTCTAAAATCATTCAGAAAGTCATGCAAGTAGATACGCAAAAGTGAATGTTTTACTCTCTGACCAGTCTGGTGCTCCTGTATGGGGCGCCAGAGTGGTGCGCTGGAGAGGTGCGCCACTCTGGTGCGCCATATAGGTGCTCCCCAGAAAATCTGGATCAGACTGCAATCTGATCCAGAACCTGACCCAGAATAAAGATGGGCGATTTATGCTAATGCAGGTTGATACATGCAAGTGTTAAGAGCATGATGGGATGCATCTGATCACAGCTATATAGTTATCATAAGAAAAAACAAGATGACTAGATGGGTTCATGGAAAGAACACATGCAAAATGCAAAGGATACAAATATGGAACAATTAAACCCAACAGAACATGTAAATGATGATCGTACCAAGAATATAATAAGGAAAAGACTACTCATGCAGGCGATATCGTGTGGATTTTTACACTAGAAATAAATTAAACATGCTACAATCAAAAGTGTAGATTTGCATGAAGAGCATTTTGCAAAGAGGATAAATAAATTCATCATAAAATCCTCATGAAGATACAGGAAAAAATCAGACCATATATGGAGCTTCTAGCATGCTATTCCATTGCAAAAGAACAAGAAATTAAAGGAAAAGTGAGAAGGGCCTACCTTGTTCGAGATGTTCCTTCAAGAAAGAAAAGAAAGACCTAAGATAATAAGCTCCTTGATGCTTTGGAAGGGCTGAGAATACCTCTAGATGCATGGGAAAACTTGAGTGCTCAAGTGGATGGTTGCAGCATTCTGGAGAAGGCTAGTGCAGCTGTATGTCTCTATCTTTCAAGATGATTCAGCCCCTTCAAATGGTTGCTTATGGGGTCTATATATAGGGATTCCTCATGGGTAACTCTTAGGACAACAAGGAGCCTCGTAGACGAAAAGCCTGGAAGATTCCATGGCATATCCGCTGGTAGAGGTAACAGCCATGGGAGGTGGAAAGCCAACAACCAGCAGCCTGAGAAATGCCTGGCCGCCTGGTATGTGCGCCGGGTTGGTGTGCTAGGTTGGTGTGCTAGCTATGTGTGCTAGGTAGATGTGCTAGGTAGGTGTGTTAGGTAAATGTGCTAGGTAGGTGCTCTCCCCTACTTATCTGGATTTCTAATTGGGCTGCAGGCTTGCTATGGGTTTAGGATTGGTTTAAGATTCAAGGGTCAACCACATCCAAAGCAACATCTGGAAAGCTCATCTATGAGTCACCTCAAAATCGAGGTGTCTACAATTAGTAGAACAAGTGGTTACGGCAAAGAAATCACAAGAATCCAGCACAATAACAAATCATAATCAAAGAAAGCTACGAGTCCAACAGATTTAACCACGGAATCGATCAATGTGGGTTGGGGTGGGGTGGGGTGGGGGAGGGGGGACGATGGTGGACCTGTAAGATGCAGACTGGAATCGAGAGAACGCTGGCCCTTTCTGCTTCTAGAAGACTATGGTGGTTGCGTCCGGCAGCGGGAGGAGGCGGGAGGAGGTTGTGCGAGCGAGAGGAGGAGGACGTCGGAGGAGGAGGCACTGCAGTGGAGGAGGAGGAGCACGGAAGAGGTTGCGTTCAGCAGTAGCGGTGGAGGGGGAGGAGGAGCACAGAAGAGGAGGAGGCGGATGGGTAAAATTAGGGTAAGAAAGAAAGGAAAACGACCCCGTGCGTCGATATTTTAGATCTGATTTAGCGAGGGAAAATAGCGAGGACATTTCCTCGCTATGTCCTCGCTCATAAAAAGCGAGGACATTGCGAGAAGGACTCCTCGCTAAATAATCGGAAAATTATTGCGAGAAATACTCCTCGCTAATTCCCCGCTATATGTCCTCTCCATATGTTTACGAGGACGTTCCTCGCTAAGTCCTCTCAAAATGTAGATTTTCTAGTAGTGAATTGTTGGACAAAGAATTTATTCGTCCAAGTGTATCACCTCGTAAAGCATCGATATAGTTCATCGATATAGTGTTTCCAAATGTGGACCTACTGATGATCTCTTAGGAGGAGTTCTGAGAAGTGTTCTATGAGAGGTTCTTCCCCGAGCATGAGAAGGACAAGCTGGACAGAGAATTCCGAAACCTGAAGTAGGAAAGCTTGACTGTGGCTGAGTACGAGTCATCCTTCCTTATGCTAGAACAATTCTCTCAGGCTGTTGTTACCGGGAAGAGCAGAGCCAAGAAATTTGTTGAAGGACTTAATCCAACACTAAGATCCAGAGTCATTGGCTTCAAATGTTAGACCTTGGCGGATGCCATTGAGCTTGCAAGCCCCTACGAGGATAATCGCAGATTGTTCTAGGAGGAATACCCTAGGAAAGATAAGGGCAGGAAGTCTATCTCTCGACCTTTCGTCTCTAGAGTGCCAAGTTACGAGAGTTCCGATAGCTCTGGGAAGAAGTAGGAGTAGCTTACATCTAGTAGAGAAGAAAGTGTGGGTTTCAACCGAGCTGGTTCAAGCAACGGCCCGAAAGTAGGACCTTGCCATGTCTGTGGTAAGAAGGGAGACATAGCAGCGTAGTGTTGGCAAAGACAGAGAAGCCTAGATAGTGTAGTGTGCTACAACTTCAGGAAATTGGGACACTATCAGAAGGACTGTTCCAATCCACCGAAGCTAGCTAAACATGTGCCTCGTCAGCCAACCAAGGGGAGAGTGTTCTCCACTGATGCCCCAAATGCTGGTCCATCAGGAGATGTTGTGGAAGGTGAGAATTAGTGGAGGCCTTGTAATTATGAATCCTGTCTTGTAATAATGGATCCTACATGTAATCAACACTATATTTTATTATGACTATAATTATGATTATGGTTATGATGTGTTGATGTTAGGATCTTTTCTTATGACTGATCGAATGGCCTGAGTCCTATTCGACTCTAGGTGTTCATTTTCTTTCGTCTCTAAGTCATTTGCTACTGAGATCGAGACCAGGCCAGCTAGGTTAGCATTCCACCTGGATGTAGTTACTTCATTGGGAAAGCACAGTCTAGCGTGAAGATATTTGAGACCAGTTAATGTTCAATTGGGAGACAGGAATTTTAGACCAATTTGATCTTGATGGACACATAGGATTATGATGTTATCTTGGGGATGGATTGTCCGGCACAACATTCAACCATGATTGATTGTGCCAAGAGGAGAGTTCTGGTAGAGTATCTAGGCCAAGGCTGGTGCGTGGTGCAAGGTACCAAACCGCGTGAGCCAAGAAAGTGATATCTGCAATCAAGGCCTACCATCAGTTGGCGAGGGACTGTGTGGGCTACTTTGCCTATGTGACAGTTTCTACTTTGCCTGTGTTTAGAACTCAAGATTTACCAATGGTTCAGGAGTATCCTAATGTATTCCCAGATGAATTACCTAGTATGCCACCACACAGAGAAGTGGAGTTTGCAATTGATCTGGTACGGGGATCAGGTATTATTTCAAGGGCTCCATACAAGATGGCACCTATTAAGTTGAGGGAGCTTCGGAATCAACTGCAAGAACTGATGGACAAGGGATTTATTTGTCCCAGTATATCACCTTGGGGAGCACCGGTATTGTTCGTTAAGATGAAGGATGGTTCGCTTCATCTCTATATAGACTATAGGATGTTAAACCAGATCACTGCCAAGAACAAGTATCCACTACCCGGATTGATGATTTGTTCAATCAATTGCAGGGAGTATCAGTGTTTTCCAAGATAGACTTGAGATCTGGATATCATCAGCCGCAGATCAGTGAGCCAGATGTGCAGAAGATAGCCTTCTGTACCTACTATGGACATTATGAGTTTCTAGTTATGCCATTCGGGATGACGAATGCTCTAGCTGCCTTCATGGACCTGATGAATAGGGTATTCAGGCCCTATTTGGACCAGTTTGTGGTTATCTTTGTGGATGATGTTCTAGTGTTTCCTCCAGATGTTCACCAGAGGCATTTGAGGACCATGTTGGAGACATTAAGGCAGCATCAGTTATATGCCAAGTTCTCCAAATGCACGTTTTGACTGGAGGAGGTGTCTTTCCTTGATCATATCATTTCAGGAGGAGACATCAAGGTGGATTCAACCAAGGTAGAGGCAATGAACCGTTGGACCAAACCAAAGATAGTGACTAAGAATAGAACTTTCCTCAGCTTAGCAGGATATTATTGGAGATTCATCTAGGATTTCTCCAAGATTGCTGCACCATTGACCAGACTAACCAGAAAGGAAGTGCACTTTGCCTGAGATTGGCAGTGCAAGGAGAGCTTCAATGAGTTAAAGGCTTGTCTGGTGTAAGCCCCAGTTTTGACTTTGCCTTCTGGGAGTAGCAGTTTCACAATTTACAGTGATGCATGTGGGACCGACTTGAGGTGTGTGCTGATACAGCATGGTAGGGTGGTGGCGTATGCCTTGCACTAGTTAAAAGATCACGAGAAGAACTATCCCACCCATGACTTAGAAATGGTAGTTGTTGTGTTCAACCTAAAGATTTGGAGGCATCATTTATACGACGAACAGTTTGAGACATATAGAGATTACAAGAGCTTGAAGTACATCTTCACTTAGAAGGATTTGAACCTGAGACAGAGACACTGAGTGGAGTACATCAAGGATTATGACTTTAGCCTGTCATACCACCCAGGGAAAGCAAATGTGGTTGCTGATGCTCTAAGTAGACACACTCATGTCATGGCCAGCCTGATGATTCGTGAATGGATATTGCTAGAGGGGCTAATGGAGTGTAGACTTCGGAGGCAGTCTCAAGGAGCTGCTAGAGTTGTGTTGGAAAATTTGTCTATTTGCTCTAAGATGATCGAGGCGATTGTCACCGCTCAGTAGTACGATTCCTTTGTGCTAGATATCCTGAAGAAGCTGGAAGCTAGGAATGCCCCGTGTTTTTCATTTGGGGTAGACGATGGATTGAGGTACAACCAGAGGTTGTATGTGCCTCAAGTGGAAGAAATCAAGAATAGTTTGCTTTATGAGGCCTTTCGCTCTAGATATACCATTCATCTAGGAAGCACCAAGATGTTCAAGGATCTAAAAAAGAATTTCTAGTGGCCTGAGATGAAGAGGGAAATTGTTGAGTATGTGGCAAGTGTGCAACCTACCAAATAATGAAGAAAGAGCACCAGAAGATCGGAGGGACCTGTAGTCTCTAGACGTTCTAGTATGGAAATGGAAGAATGTGTCGATGGACTTTATTACCGGTTTACCCAGGACCCGAAGAAAGAATAATATAGTGTGCGTGATTGTGGATTGCCTCATAAAGTCGACACACTTCTTACCAATGAGGGTGAATCTTCCCTTGACACAGTCAGTAGAGTTGTATGTTGTAAAAGTTGTGCCACTACATGGCGTCCCAATGTCTATCATATCTGTAGACACCCTAAATTTCCAATTTTGCAGGATAAGGATCTGGTGGCTGAGCTCAAACCCTTTTCTGGCCCATTTGAGCCCATTTGGTCCATTTGGACCCACTTGGGCCCACAAGGCCCATTTAAGACTAATTAACTCCTTCAAAGCCCATTCTAGGCCCATTTAACCTATTTGGGCCCATTTAATTCATTTGGACCCATTAAAGCCCACTTGGGCCCATGGGGCCCACATAGGCCCATGGAGGCCCATGAAGCCTAAAGTCCACAATGGCTAAACCCACATTTGAACCTCTTCCAAAACCAAGCTCATTCATCCCTTTCCATCCAAATCAAGCCAATTTCCATATTCATTATTTTCTCCCACAATTACCTAAGTTTTCTCCTACATAATAACCAAAAATTCACATTTTCCATGCACCCACCGAACGCACTCCAATCCAACAGCCCAGCCACTAGATCGTCGTCCATCTTGTTGGCAGCCAAGGGAGCAAGGAGGGGACAGCGGTTACAAGGCTGTCGGAGCTGTTGCAATTCTATTACAGTGTTGGGTTCACCTATAAATGGAGAGACAAAGCTCACGTTACAGGGATTCCAGAACTCTTGCTCCACCACAGAGACAATTCAGAGAGAGAGGGAGAGAACCAGAGTGCCAGAGCGACGCCCAGAGGAGCAGAGCCAGTCGCCGATCCAGAGCTCCCGCGAGGCAACTCCAGCCAGGTACGCATCCCCGATCACTCTACTTGTCTGATTTGTAGATTTCTAGGTTCTCCTCCCCTTCCCGGAGTGTTTCCAAGGGATCTAGAGTGATCCCTTGGCTAACGGAGCTCCGCCGTGCCCCACCGTCGCCAAACACCGGCGACAGAGGTGGGGGGGCAATCCAGGAAGTTTCTTGGACCCCCGAGTCCTCTCTCCTCCTCCTCTGGTCTTCCCGGAGCTCTCCGTGCCCCGCCGCGCCGCTCCGCCGCTCCCAGCAGTCCGCGCGAAGATCGCCGGAAAATGCCTGCCGTAGCCGCCGTTGCCGGAGAAGAAGACTCTGTCCGAGCCTACATGCCGCTCCGAGCTACACCGAGATGAACCAGCCCCGCGGCGACCTTCCTTAGCCTCCCGCAAGTGCGCCCGAGCCTCTGGATCCACGCCACGAGCCCCTGATCGTCCCAGCCACGCCGCTCGCCGGAGGAAGCCACGGCGGCGACTGTCAGGCTTCCACCTCGCTCCATCAGCCCCCGCGCCGCTCCGGAGCAGCCTCGATGCCTCCTCGCACCATCCAGAAGCTCCAGATCACAGCGCCGTCTCCCCAGACATCCCCAGCCACCGCGAGTTTCCCGCCGGAGCAGCCCGACGGCGAGCGAGGTGGGGGAGGCGTTTCAGCCGTCGGAGGCCGCATCCAAACCGTTGGATGTCCTCCACTCGTCCCCTTCTTGCTTCCTGTGGGGTCTGATCTGAGATCAGACCCCGAGAGCCTCCCCTTTTGCTTCCTCTGATGGTCGCCGGCGGCAAGCTCCATTGTCGGCAACCGTCGTCCTTTTTTTTCAATTTTAAAAACATTTAAACTTTTATTTTGAATAAAATCTGGAGTTTATGTTTTTCTTGCAAATAGGTCCTTCTGGAATTACTTTCTGGTCCTTTTATTGCATATAGGTCCTGCACTCATTTTTTCTAGAATGTTTCGAATAAAGTTTTAACTGAAAATATTACATGTTTTACCCTGAACATTTAAAATAATGTTTTCTGAGTTTAAAACTTTAATAA
>JAMKQA010026326.1:0-12119 GCA_024699735.1 Posidonia australis
AACCACAACCAAGGACATGTCACCGACATCTCTAGAAGTCTCACTACCTTGTCGGCTAGTCTTGGTTCCATTGTGGTTCCTACAAATCTCATTCATTTCTTTAAAACCATATGCAAATTTCTCTATGCAAAACATTCACAAAAACCTCTTTTCATTCATAAAAATCCTTTACAAAACACATGCATCATGCATCAATTCATACTTGTGGTCTTTAAACCCACACAAATTTTCATGGTCTTGCACCATGCATACCACCCCTCACTGGGTCCACATTCATATACATGAGCCAAAATTTCTATCTTTCCATAGAAAACATATTAAAATTAGCATATTAGCATGCCTCACATTTCATGTAATTTCCATGCATTTTATACGTTTTTCATGCATTTATCCATGCTCATAAACATTATTCAAAGCATTTCTCATTATCTTTCGGGGTCTAGGTTCGGCATACCGATTTTGGCTTCGGTATACCGAAATCTCCTGATTCGGTATACCAAACCATTTCGGCATACCGTTTCCCCCACTGATTCGGCATACCGATTTGGCTTCGGTATACCGAAATCTCCTGATTCGGTATACCGAACCATTTTGGCATACCGTTTTCAAGACAGATTTAAAATCGTCCTGCCAGAACGGTCGACCGTTTTCCCACGGTCGTCCGAACCTACCAAGCCTCCGCCACCCTTTTCTCCCCAAAGTGGGAGTAAGGATTGGACCCATCAAACATGCCACTAAAAATCTCAATAAAACACGGGGTGTAGACCTCCAAGTCTACTTCAAAACCCCACAAATAAATCACAAATCCATTAAGCATGCTGTTCAAACGAAAATCATCAAGGCATGAAGCTCAAATACTAACACTGTAGCATGCTTCCTAAATCATCCACAAAAACAGCACAAAAGCCAATAAATCAGCATGATATCAACATAAACATGCTAAGCATCACATTCTCATCATTTCTACATATTTAGCATAATTTTTCATGCATTAACTCAGATTTTTGCCCTAATTGGCATACTCTGAAAAAGAAGAAGGAGGGGAGACGGGAACGCGTACCAGGCTCTAGTGAGCTCCCCACGTGCCCTACGCGCTCCGGCGAGGCTTGGTGCAAGCTCTCCTTAGCTCACACGACCTCCACTGGCCGCGCCCTTTCTCAACCTCCTCACAACCACTCGCCCTCCTACTGGTTCTTCCCGCTCGCGGCTCGTGGCTTCCAACACAGCCACCACAAAGCCTCCTCTTAAGCTCTCCAGCGTGCCTGCCATCCCGGAATCCCGCCAGTGCTCACAGCTACACCAGCACTGAACGGAGGGGACGGGACGAGCAGCTCCCTCCACCGCTAGGGCTCACGGGATTGAGAAAAAGACACGGCAGGTCACGGGCTGCCGTTGGCTCCCCTTTGACCGGGTCAAAGCCCATGTGGCACACACATGGGTCCCAAGGCACAAACAGGTCCACAAGCCGAAAACACACCACAAGGGAGAAACCAAGGGCACAAAACACAGGGAAGAACCACAACCAACCAACTCAAACTGAATTAACCATTAATAAACCATATACAATAATTACAAGAAATCCATGGTTTATATAAAATGGAAAATTCCAAGCACAGATGTTACAACCACCCCCACAGCCGTCGCCATCCCTCGTCTCTCTAGCGATAGGGGTGTCAACAATGCCTTTTGCAACACCACCACAGCATGCATCTCTACTATCTGGTGGCCAGCCTTCTAGGCTGGTGGGAGCATAGTCCACCGTCAGCATTGTACCCGAGGCCATTCCGGTCCAACAACTCTTGCTCCCACATTCTGGACCTACTTAAGCACCACCCTTTGCCTTATCCTCATCCATGTATCAGACACAAGCCTCATCCTTTATCCCACAGCACACAACACCCATACACGGGTACACTGGCCATCCTGCCGTAGCACCAACGGCAGAATGGTGGATCCAGAGGAGCTCATAGGGGCGAACCATACAGTGTATGCGGCACCCGCCTCGGCTGCACAATCCGCGACTGCAGTAGCTCCAAACACTCTCCTTGCGAGGGTGAATGATTTGGAGTGCACACTCTGACAAGTGCAAGGCAGGGACCGCCGATCCTACCAATTCCAGGACCTCTGTTATTTTCCAGAGGCAACTCTCCCACCGAACTTTCAAATCCCGGAGTTCGAAAAATACAATGGTAGTGGCTGCCCAATTTCCCATTTGAGACCTCGCCCAGCTCCAGGCTAACGAGAGATTGCTCATCCACGGGTTCCAGAAGAGTCTTATGGGGCCCGCATTGAAGTGGTTCACTTCCCTCGACATGGCCACCATTAAGACTTGGGACGACCTTACCCAGGCGTTCCTCGAACAGTATTCCTTTAATCTCGACTTAGTCCCAAAGCGGGAGGACTTAGTCGCTATCAAGCAGAGGCCCCAAGAAACATTTGAGGAGTATGTTGGACGTTGGCGGTCCTTGGCTTTGCAAGTCAAAGATAGACCCTCCGACGAAGAGTCTATTGAGATCATGATCCGAGGAGCATAGCCAGTAGTCGAGGCTTGCTTAGCATTCAGCCAGTCACCACTTTTTCTTCATTGCTCCGGGCGGGCGCCCGTGTTGAGAGCTCACTGTGCGGCGGCAATTTTCCAGCGCTCTCTGCATTTGCCAAACCAGCCACTTCCTCACATAGTGGCGCCAGGAGCAGTAATAACAACAATAACCATAATGCCAATCCACCCAGGAGGCAGGATCCCTCCAAGGATACAGTTTCTTACATTAGATCCCCTGCTGCACAGGCGAATGTCCATCAGCCCCCCAGCACCAATTAGTTTATGCACCCACGCCCACATATGAAGCACCTCATGCACCACACATCACTTCCACTGCCACTCTAGTTTATCCTACCCCACCTGTGGTGATGCGCCCGCCATTGGCACATCCGCAGCCAAGGCGGCAACACCGAGATAGGCGCCACTATACCCCATTAGTGGAGTCCTTGGGCATGGTGTTTCCTAAAATTGCATCCCTCTTGAGGCTGCCTGAGATTCGCCTACCACCATGTCCACTTCCTGCCTGGTATAACATGAATGCGTTCTGCAATTTCCATTGAGTCGCAGGTCACACGACGGACAATTGTCTCACACTAAGGAACACAATCCAGGACTTGATTGACGAGAAGGTCATTGTGATTAGCACGCAGGCAGTAGGCCTTGCGCCCACATCAACAGCCGCACAAGCACCTCCAGCACAACCCAACATAGTTAGCCAGCCTTTACGCCAGCATTCAGCCTCGGGAGCAGTGGGCCCCTCGGAAGTCAATTCCATCTTTTCTTTTGATTCTATCTGATCTTTTATTTGTCTTATTGTATTCTCCCCTTTCCCATGTCAGTTGTAATTATCCTTCCTTGGTGATTCTAAGGAGTCAATTAGTTTGATTCGTCCTACCATTTAGGTAGTCTCTGTTCTAGCTCCAAATCCTGACCGCTTCGTGCCTAAACTTGTAATGTTTTGTACCGTGTCAACTAGTTTGAGCCGGTCAATTCCATTCCTACCATTTGGCCATTCGTAGTGATCCCCATTTGGTGGTTGAACTTGTGTCGCCGGAGAAAGGAACCCCTTGGGTGATGTGGCTAAGGAATCGTCGAACTGGTCAAGGTAGATGAACAAAGAGAGCACAAAGAATTGGGATACGAGCGTCGATACCAGTAGAAGAGATCGCCGTGCTTTGGTAAGTCCCCCAAGATGATCATTTCCTGCGTTTTGACTAACTTTACCGGTGTAGGCATCTTGAATCCAAGCCAGAGTTTGTTCACAGCTTCAATGTCACAGTCGCTAGCAGCTTAGATCTATCCAAAAGAATTTTTCCAGAGAATGATCATTCAGAGTCAGAGCAGACCTGTGAACAGTTACACAGTTGTACAATACTGGTAGAGTCAGAACAGTTGACAGTGCGTCAGGCAGCAGCAGCACCAGATTCTGTTCAAAAGGCAAACTCAAGAGCCTGATAGATGACACAAATTCAAATATTTTGCCCCGAGAACAATTGGAGGTGCTCGCGGAGGACTTAGCAAAGCACGACAGAGTTAGAGAAGGGGAAAACATTTGTTTCGCCACCATAGCAAGAATCACCGGGACCAACTTCAATCATGGTAATTCAATCAGAAAGAGAGTGTGCTAATCTCCAGTCAGCTGGGAGCCCGTCAGTGCCTTTTAATTGAGAAGTACTACCAGTGATCGTCGACCACTCCCGAGCCTTGCAAAGCATTTCATTATAGGCCATGCATCGCTATGTTTCTTGTTTATTGCATCCGCACATCACCTAAATATGCATTGTATTTTCCTTTCGTTTGCATTGTAATCGTAATATGAATATTGACATAACCATTGCCCGATGAGGAAAATCAGGAAGCCAGCCTGCTTAGGAAGAGTTTTGATCCTCCTCATGTGTTGCTACCTGCATGACTTAGGAAGTGAGGGAGCTAGATTCGTGGGAAAGTGGGTGAAATGTACAAATTCCTAAGGGGCCTATACCTCCTGAGAGAGACAAAATGCTAGGATGAAATTGAGAGTGCGGGCAATAAAAAAAAACAAACATAGACTTCGGAGCACAAAAGAAATAAGAAGATAGAAGTTGCAGATAGAAGTCTACTCCAATGAGAGAGGCATGCAAGACGACTCTATCCCTATCACATAACTTGGAGAGGAGTTGCAGCATACACCTACCAAGCCCATACATTTGCAAAGGGACTTGCCACCCCTTAAGTTAAACTGAAGAAAGCAGCCACTCCACAGCCTAGGTGTTTATTACCTCCAAGCAGGGATAGGGTTGGTCAGCATGCCTTTGAGGGAGTAAAATAAAATGAATTATCGAAAAAATAGGTATAGGACCCTAGGAGTTTGGCATGGAGCCCATTTTACCCCGGAAGCCCATTGGTTGAGTGAGAGCCACCATAAACCAAGGGATCCAGGTAGCACCAAGTGAGTTGAGGACATTCTAGTTCCTTGTAGAAGGCAATGAAGGCTTCCTCAATGCTGAGGGCATATCTTCCATAAACCATGCATAAAGCTTGCTTCTATCTTATGAGTCTTGCATAAGACATTTGGCATTCAACATTTTTGATTACACCACTTTTTGCATTTTGCATTGCTTTGCAAGGCGTTTGCCCACATTCCAACCAGGGGCATGCTAGCTGCCTTTTGGGTCGGAATATTGGCAAAAAGGGATGTTCAACCAGGGGTATGTTAACTGCTCTTTGGTTGGAAATAGGTCTTTGACTAGGGGCATGCCAGCTGTCTTTTCTAAGTCAAGAAGATCATAGAGACAGTACTACTTTTGGAGCATGTAGATGAGGCTTCTCAAGCACTTCTGGGTAAGAGTGTCAGTTGACGCAACACAGAAGCATAGCTGTCACGACACATGAAACTGGCTGGTGGCATGCATGGCAATAGCCCGCAGGTTCGTCGAACTTCTTCCAAGGCGAGAGTAAGCTTTGTCTGCTTGAGACGAAAAGCATGGAAATTGGGTTTCCAAAATCTAGCCATCATACATAACAAGTGCCATTTCACTTCAACCTTGGTAATATTCAACAATGAGGATGATATGCTTCAAACCTACAATTGCTCACGATCCTCGGCAATTAATGCACCAAACCATGTTTGCAGAACATCAGAACAATGCTTGGGTGTCACCATGGCTGGATATCCAGGTATGGCATATGAGCTGGTAGTTATGGCAGTTACCTAGTAAGGCCCATCATATACCAACAATGCAAGCAGTTTCATTCCCAAGGTCAAAAGTGCAAAATGGTCACGAAAATTGCGTTTTGACCTTCCACAAATTTCACTTCAAGAGAAAAATATAAATTTTCAAGAAAAGCCAGCACATGGACTGTGAAAATTCACAAGAGGGGTAATTTGCAGAAAACCCCTGAGTTCTCCAATTTGCAGAATCATCTACGGAAGGCGTGAGAAGTTATATTTAAAGCTCTCACTTTTTGCAACCTCGCAAACAAAGCCAGTTGAGATTGAAACTCCAGCAAGGTTCCATCAGAGGATATTGCATGCATCTCACCGGTTTCTGTGCCACAGCGCCAGCAGCAAGCACAGTTATAGTTCTGCCCTCTGGGCGTAATTGCAGCCAGTTTCCCTCATGGGGGACATTTCAGGGATTATCACTTTTTGTTTTTTTGGATTCTCCCTTCGGGCAGATGAGATCCTTCTACCCCTCCTTCTTGGATTTTCGTGGGCACGAGATCCTTTTCCTTGGCTCTTGACCAGTCAAAGTCGACCTTTTGACCGGGCGGTCAAGGCCATTTCTTTTTCTTTGCTTGGATTTTCGTGGGCGCGAAATCCAGCTGTTCGACCTTTTGACTGGGCGGTCAAGGTCTTATCCTTCTCCTTGGATTTTCACTAGCACGAAATCCAGTTGTTGAACCTTTTGACCGGGCGGTCAAGGTCTCATCCTTCTCCTTGGATTTTCGCGGGCGCAAAATCTAGCTGTTGGACCATTTGACCAAGCGATCAAGGTCTCATCCATCACCTTGGATTTTCACGGGCGCGAAATCCAGCTGTTTGACCTTTTGACTGGGCAGTCAAGGTCTCATCCTTCTCCTTTGATTTTTGTGGGCGCAAAATCCAACTGTTCGACCTTTTGATTGGGCAGTCAAGGTCTTATCCTTTTCCTTGGATTTTCACGTGTGAAATCCAATTGTTTGACATTTTGACCGAGCGGTCAATGTTATATCCTTTTCCTTGGATTTTCGCAGGCGCGAAATCGAACTGTTTGACCTTTTAACTGGGCGGTCAAGGTTGTATTCTCTTCCTTAGCTTCAGACCGGGCGGTCAAAGTCGACCATTGACTGGGCGGTCAAGGTCATTTCTTTTCCTTTTTCCTCATGGGCGCGAGATCCTTTTCCTTGGCTTCTGACCGGGCGGTCAGAGTCGACCTTCGATCGGGCGGTCAAGGTCATTTCCGTTGCTTTTCTTTGTCTTCTGACCAGGTGGTCAGAGTCTACCTTTGACTGGGTGGTCAAGGTCATTTCTTTTCCTTTTTTCTCACAAGCACGAGATCCTTTTCTTTGGCCTTTTGACCGGGCGGTCAAGGTCATTCCTTTTCCTTGGATTTTCATAGGCGCGAAATCCAACTGTTTGATCTTTTGACCGAGCGGTCAAGGTCGTATCCTTTTCCTTGGCTTCTGACTGGGCGATCAGAGTCGACCTTTGACAGGGCGGTCAAGGTCATTTCTTTTCCTTTTTCCTCACAGGTGTAAGATGCTTTTCCTTGGCTTTTGACCGGGCGGTCAGAGTCGACCCTTGATCGTGCGATCAAGGTCATTTCTTTTCGTTTTTCCTTGCGGGCTCGAGATCCTTTTCTTTGGCTTCTAATCGGGCTGTCAAAGTCGACCTTCGACCGGGAAGTCGATGTCATTTCCTTATTCTTTTCTTTGGCTTCTGACCAAGCGGTCAAAGTCGACCTTTGACTAGGCGGTCAAGGTCATTTCTTTTCCTTTTTCCTCGCGGGCGCGAGATCCTTTTCCTTGGCTTCTGACTGGGCGGTCAGAGTTGACCTTTGATCGGGAGGTCAAGGTCATTTCTGTTGCTTTTCCTTGTCTTCTAACCGGGCGGTTAGAGTTGACCTTTGACTGGGCATTCAAGGTCATTTCTTTTCCTTCTTCCTTGCAAGCACGAGATCCCTTTCTTTGGCTTCTGACCAGGCGATCAAAGACGACCTTCAACCGGGTGGTCGAGGTCATTTCCTTATCCTTTTCTTTGGCTTCTGACCGAGCGGTTAAAGTCGACCTTTGGCTAGGCGGTTAAGGTCATTTCTTTTCTTTTTTCCTCATGGGCGCGAGATCCTTTTCCTTGGCTTCTGACCGAGCGGTCAGTGTCGACCTTTGGCCGGGCAGTCAAGGTCATTTCTTTTCTTTTTTCCTCGCAGGCACGAGATCCTTTTCTTTGGCTTCTGATCAGACGGTCGGAGTCGACTTTTGGCCAAGCGGTCAAGGTCATTTCTTTTCTTTTTTCTTCGTGGGCATGAGATGCCTTTCTTTGGTTTCTGACCGGGCGGTCAGAGTCAACCTTCGACAGGGCGGTCAAGGTCCTTCTCGTTTTCCTTGGATTTTCACAGGCGCGAAATCCAACTGTTTGACTTTTGACCAGGTAGTCAAGGTCCTTTTCTATCCGTTTCTCTTTTGGGTTTTCGCAGGTGCGAAATCCCTTTGCTTGCCCTAGGTCCGTGCGGACAGGGCCTCCTTTCTTGCTTGACAAACAATGCATTTTGTCATGCCCCTTCTCTTTGTGTTGGTATCCCCAACTACTCGGTTGACAACCGTCAAGCTGTAGGCGGCCTGGTTGACAAGACTTGGCTGACTTGTCATATCCCGCCTCCTCAGGTTGATAACCTCGATAATCCGGTTGATGAGTCCGACAACTTATCATTTTCCTGCTAGTGGTTCCATCTATACACGGGATTCCATTGCTTTTTGCCATATCATTTCAGCATTAGCATTAGCATTGCATCCACTTACAAGCACCCATTCTTGTGTTTCTAATGTTGGCATTAGCTTTGCATCGGTTCGTGCATTTGTTTTTTAGCATTGGTATCGCATTTCTAGCATTTAGCTCAGCAGTCGCATGCATTTTGCATTAGCATTTGGCAACAAGTCATGACTTTTGGTGCATCCATCGGATAAGTGATATAATGCCTACAACAAACATCACTCCTTCGTAACCTCAAAATGGGGGTATCTTATCAACCCTGAGCATCGGTCTCGGTTCCCTCAATCCCTCAACCTCGCTCAGGGTGGGTCATCTGTAGACACCCCGATTTTGATGTGGCTCATAGATAAATTCTCTGAAGATGTTGCTTTGGATGCAGTAAGCCCAACCACTTTCGAATCCTATTTAACACTTTAACTAGCCAGAGATCAGTGCATAAACCGACCACAAGCCTATAGCAAGCCCGTGGCCCAATTAGCAATTTAGGCAGTTAGTGGAGAGCACCAATGTGGAGTACTAGATTGGAGCATCAAGCAGGAGCACCACAGTGGCGCACCAAGCTGGAGCACCAAAGTGGCGCACAATGCTAGAGCACCACAATGGCGCACCACCACTTTTCAGGGTGCTGGCTGCTGGCTTTCCCTCTTCCGTGCTTGTAACCCTTGCTTGTGGATATTCCTTACGAATCTATGCAAGGCTGTTGGTTTCCGAGACTGTTTACATCCCATGGAGTTACCTGTGTGGGACTCTATGAAAAGCCATCCATTAGCAGCCTTTTGGCTCACTTGGCAACTCATCTCTCTTGGCTGAGCTACCTACCCTCTCTTGGTTAACCCACTGACCTACTCTCAGCAACCTACTCTTGTTTCCAGAGGCTTTTCTTGCATCTCAGAGCATTCCCAGCTGATCCAAAGCAACAAAGAAGTGTTATCTTGAGCCATCCAAGGAGGAAACATCCTAGGCAAGGTAGGATCTCTGCTATCACTTTATATAAACTCTAGCTAATCAACTGAATAAAGCATGCAACTAACTGGATGTATGATCTATTAGTAATCTTTTTTTTCGTGTCTTTTATGATAAGTTTGATGCTCCTACATGTGTATTCATAATGCTTTTGTGTCATGGTAATTCCTGCAATATGTGGTTTCTGTTTTACATAATGAATCATGATTCCATGCAAATATTAGCCATGAAATGAACTGTAAACAAACTCATTGCATGTTCATCATCTTTACATGTTTGTTAAGTTAATTAAACCATTGCATAATCCTTAGAATCCACCAAGCAGTAATTGCAGCCCATGTAATCCATGAATATGTGATTTAAGGAGAAATAATAAAAGGGTTTTCATGCTTGCTTATTCATCATATTTGAGTTCTCTAGCATCTAAATACTTAATCTGGATAGAGTTAACCATATTCATCTCTTGCATCTGGCCCAGATTCTGAGATCAGACTGCAGTCTGATTTTGAATTTCTGGGGTGCACCAAATTGGAGCACCTATATGGCGCACCAGGGTGGCACACCTAACCAGAGCACCATACTGGTGCACCAGTCTGGTCAAAGTATAAATCATCAACTTTACATCATGATCTGCATGCTTTTCCGGGTGTTTTGGACTTTGTTGTTTTTGGTGTTTATTCTCTGATATGTCATGTCTTTGTATGCACGATTTCAGCCTAAGATAGCACTGCTTTTATGACTTTTGCATCTTGCATGTTCAGCCTGTTGTTGTAATCTGGTGAACTGATTGCCCCATGAACTCCTGTTTGGGAGGTTCTTATGCAACAGTCCATGATCCAGATCTGGATAACATGGCTAAAACTTATTGATTTTATTTATCATAAGGGTGGTGTGGTCTTGTGTGAGGCATATGGCCCTTGAGCACAAGACCCATATTGTGTTTTCATGCTTGGATTTTGATAGATACTCATGTTGCATTTTCTGATGAGTTTGCGAGTTTACAAGATTTTATATTGCATGGCATTAGGCTGGTTTACTGTCTGATCTGTGATTTTCTCTGGCACACCTTTCTGGCACATCAGTAGAGCACATAGGTGGTGCATCAGACTGGCACACCAGTCTGGCGCACCACACAGGCACACCTGCCTGTTTTCCACTACACACAGTAGCTCTTGGCATGGTGTTTAGTAAGTTTTTCGATCTGATCTTCCTTTGGTTTTCTCTAGGTGTCTTCCTGGACATATAAGGATGACTCCACTCTGTTTTCAGCCATTTTTATGCATGATAATTCATGTTTCGCATATACTAAAGTGAGGATGAAAGTCACTCGATGTTGTTAGATCCTTGATCATATCTGTGCAACATCCTTGCACCGGTGCTTGACTCACCGCACTAGTGTCCTTTCTGACCATTAGGACACACCCTACAACCCATGCACCCATGTTTAGCATAAGTCACCACTCATATATAGCATTGCCTTGCATATTGCCCTCTGGCGTACAGAAAAGGCTGTAAAGCCGACATTCCATACAAGTAAATGAGAAACCCATTAAAAGACCAATTTTCGGGCGCACATGGGTGCCTAATACCTTCCTCGTCCGTAACAGGGATCCTTGCCCATTTCTGGTTCATGTAGACCTTTTCCATTGCTTTTATCGCATGATTTGAATGTTTTAAAGCGGTTTTCCTCGTCTTCCTTTTTAAAATAGACTAGGTGGCGACTCCTACATTTTAACTATTATTTTTATTATTTTGCCATGACTTTGCCGACCCTCATGCATTTGGCCTTTCGCGCCAAGCACGAGGCTGTCGCCAGCATGGTTACAGCCGTTGAACACATCGAGTCCCCTGCAGTGCCTGTCAACACAGGATGTCCAGCTCATCAGTTGTTAGTTTATGCACCCACTCATACGGCACCACGCACCTCCCACATCACCACCACTATCGAGTCGGTATATCCCGTTGTACTGACAAGGCGAGGACCGTACTTGGGACAGGCACGACCATGCCGCCGAGTGTGCCATTTCACGCCTTTGGTCGAGCCCTTGAGCATCGTCCTCCCGAAGGTGTCGTCACTCCTGAAGTTTTCGGTGGTCTGCCCTCTGCCGCATCCGTTGTAGGGGTGGTATGAAGCAGATCTATTCTGCAACTTCCATTGTGCCACAGGGCAAGCAACGGATAGTTGTTTCTCGCTCTGGAGTGCCATTCAGGATTTCATTGACTGTTAGGCCATTGTCATTCGCACCCAGCAGGCGAAGTCTTCGCCTACACCAGCACAAGCATTTGCATCCATCCCTATTCCCCCTAGCATTGTTAGCCATCCTGTCCCTAAGTGTGACCATGCCGGTGGAACCACTGGGGCGCGGTTCACCAAAAAAAACCTGACTCCGGTGTGCGGGAACACACCGGGAGGTCCGATACAGTCACGGCGAAAATCCCCAGCGGAGTCGCCAGTTCCTGTGACCATGCCGGTGGAACCACTGGGGCGCGGTTCACCAAAACTTGACTCCGGTGTGCGGGAACACACCGGGAGGTCCGATACAGTCACGGCGAAAATGGTGAATCCGGAAGGAGGGACAAGACTCGGAAACACCAAAGGGAAGAAAAAAGGATAAGGAAAGGAGTCGCCACCTAGTCTTTTAATGGAAAGACGAGGAAAACCAAGAAAAC
>JAMKQA010026327.1:0-14494 GCA_024699735.1 Posidonia australis
GTAGACAGCTTGATAGGACATCCCTAGTTGGTGAGAGAGTGCATACTAGAGGCATGCATTCGCATTGCATACCACCATAATCATTGCATCTTGCTGATTTGTTTGTTTATGTGCATAGGATTTCTGATCTGTGAGTTTCCTCAGCCCGAGCTCAAGATCTTTCCTTTCACTGACTTTGTTTGCGACCTTATTTTCGATCACATCTCCCGGGTTATTCGTCACTTCCGACGATAGATCGTCCTAGGGTTCGTCCTGTTCTTCCTAGCCGCAGTCCAATCCTCACACGCTCGCGATCCGCGATGGCCCAGCATACTGACGAGTCCCTTTCCCCTACTGTCTAGGAGGAGGTCCCTGTCTCGGGACACTCTTCCTATGTGTCTGTTCCTATCATTTTTGCTACCTCCATTTTTGCCTTAGCTTCTGGAGGACCTCCACCACCTCACTTCCGTGTTCCCGTGGCAACCCCGCCATCGAGATCACCTGCCTGGTCTTCTCCTACTGTCGGGGCCATAGCAGTCGAGCTTGTCTCCCCTCAGGGCTATGTGTTTACTAGCCCTCCTCCTACTACAGCTATTTCAGTAGTAGTCACCCCCCAGTTTGGACAACTGGGATCTCAGCCTCTTGCTTCTTCCCTTGTCTTGCCTCATTCCTTCGGAGCCACCAGCGACGATCCTATGACAGAGTAGCTGCAACAAATGTCAGCCCTCGCCCAGCAGCTGTAGGGACTAACACTGGCGCTCCAGCCCTTCTCAGCTTTGTCTTTCCCATCTCCCGAGTTGCCTGCGCAACGGACCTTAGGACCATAGTTTGCACCTGCTACACTTCCACCACAGTCGTCGTCATCCCTTGTCTCTCCGGCAATAGGGGTGTCAACATTATCCTCTGTTACACCAGCACAGCACCCACCTCAGCATGCTTCCCTCCATCTGGTGGCCAGCCGCCTAGGCCGGTGGGAGCTTTACCATCTATGAGTGTTGATACCATTACGGTCCAACAACTCTTGCTCCCACATTCTGCACCACTAGCTGCACCACCCCCTGCTTTTCCTTCACCCTTTTATCACACACAGGCCTCATCCTTCATCCCACAGCACACTACACCCATGCACGGGTACACTGGCGATCCTGCCGTAGCACCAGACGGCAGAATGGTGAATCCGGAGCAGCCCTTAAGGGCGACCCATACAGTGTATGCGGCACCCGCCTCTACTGCGCAATCCACAGCTGTAGTAGCTCCAGATGCTCTCCTCGCGAGAGTAAATGATCTGAAATGCACTCTCCCACCGAATTTTCATATTCCGGAATTCAAGAAATACAATTGTAGGGGCTGCCCAATTGCCCACCTCAAAGCCTATTGCAGAGACCTTGCTCAGCTTCAGGCTAACGAAAGGTTGTTGATCCGCTTGTTCCAGAAGAGTCTCACGGGGCCCGTGTTGAAGTGGTTCACTTCCCTCAACATGGCCACCATCAGGACTTGGGATGACCTTACACAGGCATTCCTAGAGCAGTAATCCTTTAATCTTGACTTAGTCCCCAAGCGGGAGGACCTAGTCACTCTCATGCAGATATCCCAAGAAGCATTTGGGGAGTATCTTGGACATTGGCACTCTTTGGCTTCACAATTCAAGGATAGACCCTATGACGAGGAGTCTATTGAGATAGTGGTCCGGGGAGCACATCCAGCGATCGGGGCTCTACTTAGCATTCAGCCTGTCACCACTTTCTCTGCACTGCTTCGGGCGGGCGCCCGTGTTGAGAGTTCACTGTGCGGCGTCAGTTTTCCAGCACTCTCTACATTTGCCAATCAGGCCACTACCTTACATAGTGGCCCTAGCAACAACAACAACAACACCAACATCAATCCACCCAGGAGACGGGATCCCTCCAAGAATACCATCTCTTACATTAGATCCCCTTTGCTTTAGCAGATGTCCACCCGACCCTGCAGCGCCAAGTAGTTTATGCACCTACGCCTACACCTAGAGAACAACATGCATCGCATATCACCCCCACTGCCACACCAATATATCCTAACCCACCAGCTAGGACGCACCCACCGTTGGCACATCCATAGCCGAAGCAACAACGCCGTGACCAGCACCACTATACCCCTTTAGTGGAGCCGTTGAGCATGGTATTCCCTAAAGTTGCATCCTTGTTGAGGTTGCTGGAGGTACGCCTTCCGCCTAATCCACTGCCAGCCTGGTACAATGCCAATTCATTCTGCAATTTCCATCGGGTGGCTGGCCACATGACAGACAATTGTCTCACACTTAGGGACGCTGTCCAGGATTTGATTGACCAGAGGATCATTGTAATTAATACCCAGGCAGCCGCCCCAGCACATCCCCCAGTAGCACACCCAGCACAGCAGGCACAACCAGCGCACCCCAGCATAGTTAGTCAGCCCCTGCCACAGCATCCGCCTCCGGGAGCGCCAGGTTCTTCGGGAGTTAATTTTGTTTCCTCTTCTTTTCCTTCTAGGTCAATTTCTTCTCCTATCTGTCCCACCGCTCTGATTCATGATGTATCTTCTCCTTTTGCCCACCGTCTGTATCATTCCTTCCTCGAGGAATCTATTTCTATGATTCGTCCTGCTGTTGAGTCGGAGAACCCTGAGGTGCCACCTGTAGCATATCCCCAGCCTCCCGCACCAGTCTATTTAGCAGCCTGGCCCCAGCCTAGGCCAAGACAGCCAGCACACCCTCAGGCCCACCAATACCCTCACCAGTACTACCAACACCCCCAGGTGAATACCCCTACTCGCCCTTATCCTTCAACCTCACCTGTACTGTTAGCAGCCTGTCCCCCAGTTGTTGTTACTCTGACCCACGACACGCATCGTGTTCCTCACAGTTATGCCACAGGAATGTGTGCAGAGGTGACGCGATCGGGTAGAGTATACAAACCCCCAGCAACCAGGCCTAACACCTTAACCCAAGTCCCTAACCAGTTGCAGGCACAGTCATCTAGGCCACCAGCACCTATAGCAGTAACCCCTGCCCAATCCCAGGCACATTCTCCTCAGCCACCTATAGCACCATCCTATCCTACCACTAGCAGCTAACCTTCAACTGACATCACTGCCCAGCTAAAGAAGGTTAGAGTCGATATTTCCATTTGGGACCTAATCCATACGTCGACGGAGCATAGGGAAGCTTTCCTTAGGGTCTTTCAGGCAACTCATGTATCCCAGTCCATAGAGCCTGCTACCCTTGAGAACATGGTAGGAATGATTGCGGCACCTCAGGTTATCACCTTCTCCAGCCAAGAGTTACCTCCCTCTGGCACCAATCACAATTCTCCCTTGTTCATCACTACGCAGTATCAAAGTTTTCGCATCCCCCTCACACTGGTGGACAATGGAGCAGGCCTTAATGTCTGCCCCTTGCGCACAGCAAGTGCTCTCGGATTCAAGTCCGAGGGCGTTATACCAGCTGTGAAAGGGATGACATCTTTTGATAATACGCATCATGATGCGCTGGGAATTCTAATCATTCCCCTGACCATTGGCCCTGCTCGCTTCGACATGGAGTTCTACGTCATAGATATCGAACCTTCTTTTAATCTTTTGCTTGGATGCCCTTGGCTTCACAAGCATCAAATCATTCCTTCAACCCTCTATCGCATTATTAAGTTTTGTTGGGATGACAACGTCATTGTTGTCCTGGCAGAAGACATGGAGAAGGTTGAGTCTATCTCAGTCTAACCCCATAGACTGTTCACTTCGAGCCTAAGCCTACCGATGTTCTCTTTCGGGTTAATCGGTTTGAACCCGTTAATTTCATTCCGCCCTTAGAGCTTGCTGGCCATTTGGCCACTTCTAGCAATCCCCTCTTGATGATCGACAACCTGTGTCGCAAATGGGGATATGAGAAAGGATCACCTCTTGGGCTTTATGGTGAGGGAATCGCCGAGCCGATCGAAGCCAAAGAATGGGTTGAGAAAGACGGTTTGGGTTACGAGCGATGTAGCCAAAGGAAGGGATCACAACGCCGGGGTAAGTCTTCCAAGATGATTATTCCACAAGATTTATCCAACTTTGATAGCACAGGCATCATGGATCCGAACCACAGTTCCTATGCAGTGTCAGCACCACCAGCCTGGATCTGCCTAGAGGGTTCATATCAAGACAACAGCCAGCCAGAACATCAGAGTATATGGCAAGGTGTTATGCAGAGCAGAAAGCAAGCAGAGCAGTCAGCAGCTCAGATTCTGATCCAAGACACAAACTCAGATGATGATATCAGGGATTTGGACATGTTATTTCAAGAGCAGCTAGATATGCTTGCAGAAGATATAGTAGAGCATGAACGCAGAAGGAAGGGCAAAGCAGTTGTTACAGCACCACCAGCAGACTCACCAGTACCACCCCAGGACCAGGTTTCAATTATGGTCCTGCAGGAAAAAGATAAAGGGGATACTAGACCATTGGAGTTAATCTCCTGTTAGCCGGGAGGCAGGTCTAGTTGGTATTGGCAATATAAGCCTCACCTTGAGGGTGAGGGTCAAAATCATGAAGCAAGTGGGACAGATGGAAGCCCCACCAGTTTACAGCAGAGCAGTCGCCAGCAAACAAAACTTTGTACAGTTAGCAACATAAAAGAAAATGGTAAATCAAAAAATAAGAACAAAGAGGCATCCACATCGGAGGCAGGGACTCTTAGCTCCTCAGATCGTCTGAACAGGGAAGCACAAGAAGCAGTGCAATGTCGGCATAGAAACACAAAGGTCACTGTGACAGTCCTTAAACACCATCAGGGCACGGAATCAGAGGAGGTCTTCTCAGTGGACATCACCGACCCGGCATTTGAAAAGGAGATCCTGTCAGAGTTGATCGCCTATGAAGAAGAGGATGATGGAGTAGACAACGAGGAGGAGCCCTCGTAAATTGCATTTTTTGATGATGATCTAGAAGACCCAAATCTTCATGTCGAAGAGGAAATGGAGCTTATCAACATTGGCACGGCGGAGGAAATAAAAGAAACACACATCAGTGCCAATTTATCACCACAAGCAAGGGCGGAGTTCATGGCTTTCCTGAAGGAATACGTAGATGTCTTCGCATGGAGCTATGATGACATGGTGGGGCTAGACATTGAAGTGGTAGTTCACACATTGCCACTAATTCCGAATTCCAGGCTAGTAAAACAGAAGCTCCGCAGATGGCGACCCAATGGCTTTTAAAGCTCAAGGAGGAGATTATGAAGCAGTACAAGGTCAACATTCTCAAGGTTGTACTGTATCCTGAATGGCTCGCCAACGTGGTCCTAGTGCCGAAAAAGGATGGACGAGTTCGCACGTGCATAGATTATCGAGATCTCAACAAAGCAAGCCCTAAAGATGATTTCCCACTCCCCCACATCGATATTCTGGTGGACAACACTGCAGGACATAAGATGTTGTCTTTTATGGACGGGTTTTCTAGGTATAATCAAATCAGAATGGCCGAAGAAGATATGGAGAAGACATCTTTCATTACTCCATGGGGAGTCTTCTGTTACAGGGTGATGCCATTCAGATTAAAGAATGCAGGTGCAACATATCAAAGGACTATGACGGCTTTGTTCCACGATCTTATGCATCAAGAGGTTGAAGTATATGTGGATGACATGATTGCCAAATCCAAAGAGCCTGAGGACCATCTTACCTGTTTAAGAAGATTATTTGAGCGCCTGCGGAAGTATAAGCTCTACTTGAACCCCAACAAATGTGTATTTGGGGTATCCTTTGGAAATCTACTAGGCTATATCATCAGTCAGAGGGGAATTGAAATGGACCCTCACAAAGCCAGGGCTATCATTGACATGCCTCCCCCGACCACTGAGAAAGAAATTCATGGTTTATTAGGCAGATTACAATATATCAGTAGGTTCATTGCACAGCTTACGCCTATATGTGAGCCCATATTCAAGCTACTAAGGAAAAATGCTCGGACTTCTTCGAATGAGGAATGTCAAGCGGCCTTTGAAAAGATAAAACAACTTCTGGTGAAGCCTCCAGTTTTAGTTCCTCCCGTGCCAGGGCACCCTTTGTTACTATATCTCTCTACCACGCAACATTCTATGGGCGCAGTTTTAGGCCAGCATGACAAATCTGGGCGCAAAGAGAAGGCTATTTACTACCTCAGCAAAAAGTTCAATGACTGCGAGGTTAAATACAGCCCGATAGAGAAAGTCTGCTTATCCCTGGTGTGGGCCACACAGTGCCTCCAGCATTATATGATGGCATATCCGGTTCTCTTGTTGTGTCGGCATGACCCAATCAAATACCTGTCCCAAAAGCAAGCCTTGGTGGGCAGATGTGTTAAATGGTAGGTGATGTTGTCCCAATACGATATCACCTTTGTCACACATAAGTCCATGAAAGGACAAGCCATGGCGGATCACTTAGCCGACTTACCATTGCCGGAGTACCAGCCTTTGCAGACCTAGTTCCCAAATGAGGATATATTGTTTGCAATGGGTGATGAATAACCAGAGGGGCCTCAGAACGAGCGGCAATGGTGCCTGTATTTCGACGGTGCAGTCAACAAGCGAGGAAGAGGCTTTGGTGCAGTTTTAGCAACGCCACAAGGACAGCTTATTCCCTTTGCAAGAAAGCTGACGTTTGAATGCACCAATAATGAAGCCGAGTACAAGGCCTGTATCTTAGGCTTACAGATAGCAAGGGACCAAGGTGCCCAAGAGCTCCACGTGTTTGGCGATGCCATGCTGGTTCTTTCACAAGTCAATGGTGACTGGAGGACAAAAGACCAGAAGCTTGTATTATACCATGAGCACCTGCTGAAATTGACTGAAGAATTTGAGGATGTCAAGTTTTCCTTCATGAAGCGAGCCAAGAATGCATATGCGGACGCCCTGGCAACCCTGGCATCATGGTTATCACTCCCAGAGGCACAAGATATAGACATTTCGGTCACATGCATTGAACAGCCGACACATTATATGCATATCCAAGAGGCGCTATCATCTGCTGAACCTCCTTGGTATAGTGATATTGAAGCATTTTTGAAGTCCAGTAGTTTCCCTCATGGCATTTCTGCATCAGACAAGAAGACCCTGGCAAGGTTGGCATCCAAATATGTGCTCACGGCCAGGCAGCTTTATAGAAGATCTTACAACCAAATGCTCCTCAGGTGTGTAGACAAAAAGGAGGCAGATGAGTTAACATTGGAAGTCCATGCAGGCACCTGCGGCCCACATATGAACGGGGTTCTTCTAGCCAAGAAAATCATGCTACAAGGGTATTTTTGTTCCACCATGGAAACAGATTGCTGCCATTTTGTCAGAAGATGCCACAACTGCCAGATACATGGCAATTTTATACATGCTCCCCCACAGCAATGCATAGCATGTCGTCACCCTAGCCATTCTCTACTTGGGGAATTGATGTTATTAGAGCCATTTATCCTGCAGCATCCAATGGGCACCGTTATATTCTGGTAGCCATTGATTATTTTATGAAATGGGTCGAGGCGGCGTCCTACAAGATAGTCACAACAGCTATTATAGAAAAATTCATCAAAAACAATATTGTCGCCAGGTATGGGATTCCATTTGCTATCATTTCAGACAATGGAACTAATTTTATAGCAAAGAGAGTTGAGGATCTCCTCCAAAGTTACAAGATTAGACATCACAGGTCCTCCCCTTATCGACCTCAGATGAATGGGGCAGTAGAGTCGGCTAACAAGAATCTGGTGAAGATCTTGAAGAAAATGGCCGAGACTCATAAAGATTGGCATGAAAAGCTGCCCTATGCATTATGGGCTTATAGAACATCCATCCGGACATCCACAAGAGCAACGCCTTACTCTTTGGTGTATGGCAGGGAAGTAGTCCTTCCCTTCGAAGTGGAGATTCCTTTGTTGAGGATCTTGAAGGAGGCGGAATTAGAAGAGGCTGAGTGGGTACAGGACCGCAATGTTCAGCTAGATGTAATTGATGAGCATAGGTTGCAAGCTCTGCATCATGCCCAATGCTACCAGAAGGGAGTGGCCCAAGCATATCGAAAGAAAGTCTGTCCTAGAAGCTTTGAACTAGGAGACTTGGTCATGCGCGCCATTCATTTGCCAGATACACGGGGAATATTTAGGCCCAACTGGCATGGACCTTTTGTGGTTAAGGAGGCCCTGTCAGGGGGTGCAGTCATTCTTGAAGGCATAGACCAGACAGAGCAATCAAAGCCCGTCAATGCCTCCTACTTAAAGAAGTACTATCAATGACTCTCAGTCGATCCTAATGCCTTGCACCATGAGTCATGCATTTTCATATTAGTATTGCATCATTGCACAGCATGAATAATCTTCTGCACCTTTTCTTTTTGCATAGCATCATCATTGCCCAATGAGGAAAATTGGGAGCCTGCCTGCGTAAGATGTATCAAGTCCTCCTCATGTGCTACTACCCTAGAAGCTTAAAATGTGAGAGAGGGATTTCAAAGGAATGGCTAAATGTACAAATTCCCACGAGACCTATATCTCGAGAGGGAGTAAAAATGTTAGGTCTAGAGAGAGTATGAGCAATAAAAGAAAAAAATACACAAGACCTTGGAGCACAAAAGAAATAAGGAGACAGAAGTAGTAGACAGAAGCTGAGCTTCACTGAGAGAGGCCTGTGAACAACCTTACTGATAGAAGATGAGTTTTTCCTCACAGACATCTTTGGCAATACACGTGAGTCGACTCACGACATGTACATAACTGTCATGGCAGGTAAACACTGGCGGGGACATTAACGGGGACAGGCCACTGATTCATCTTACTTCCTCCAGGGTTAAAGTCATCACCACTTGCCCAAAGCAGAAAACATGCAGGGCTGGCTTCCAAAATCGGGCCATGGCAAACAATAGTTGCCAATTAACCTCCACTTTGGCTATACTCGGGAGGGAGGAGGAAATACCTCAAATCCAGAGCTGCTTCCGATCGTCGGTTGTCAAAGCGTCGATCCAGCCAAGTAAGGCGTCAGAGCAGTGCTTAGGGGTCACCATGGTAGGATAACTCTGCAGGCACAGATTTGAACCAAATATGGCAGTAAAAAGACGGAACCTGACATAAGCATAGGACAAGCATAGCAATCTAGCATGATGTGATACAAGAAACATATGCAAAAATCAAGAAGCATGTTCCAAAGTTCGCAGCCATGAAAGTGATATAAAGCAAATCTGCAAGAAAACGGCAAGAAAGTAACAGGAAAAACTCGTAAAACAGTAACCCGTACCATCGTAAAGTAGAACCTGCGCCCAGGAAGATTAGAAGATGAGCAAAAGTGAAGAAGCAAGGTCTGCTGTCGAGTTTTTTTCAGAGAAGACGATGCTGTTTCTCGTAGGGTGCGGTTTATATAGAAGAGCAGGAAGGGTTTTCAGCAAAAACGGAAAACAAAACTCGCCATTTCTGGAGACACACCTATGAGGTGCACCTATCCGGCGCAACGAGGCAGTGCACCTAGGTGGCGCCTGGAATGACAGCAAAATTTCGGCAGCACTTGTTCAGAATGTTGATATCGCCAAAATCGACGCCATTTGTTTAACCCTGCATGGAATTATTTTTGCATACAACCTGCACATACAAAACCCCGAGGGGCACATCGCAGAATCAATATTTTCTTATAAATTTTTAGATGAAGGTTACAATGTGTCAGTGTTATTACAAAATTTCCAGCAAAAATTACAATTAAAAGCTACTCGTCATCTAAATCCTCCTCGTCAGAGGCCACCTTTTGGAAGTACTCGGCCAAGAGTCTGTTGCCTCGTTGAGTGATTCGGCATGACCACTAAGCAACTGCGGCAGCCTGAGAGTGAGGAGCAGAGTCGCGAACCGCCTAGGTGACCTTGGTGTCTGAACGGTCCTCCTCAGACGCCTCCATAGTGAAATCCCCGCTGCTGGCTACATTCGCTCCCTGGGCAGGAAAGTCTTGCTACAGGATCAAACTTATGTTAGCGATAAGAATTTTTAAAGCGGCAGCAGGGGTAGAAGAGAGAAGCATACCCGGATAATGTTGCGCCAGCGCAGCTCCTGCAAAATAACAGATATGTCAGATATAGTAAAGATGGCAGGCTGCAAAGTAAGAATTTTACCCTTTTCCGGCGAAAGTCAGCATAGAAAGCCCCAAATTTCTCCTCGAAGCCTTGTGAATTATAGTGAATGTCAGATTGTCATAATTCACACAATGAAAAGCAGTAATGGAAATCCTGTACCTGGGCCCAGTTAGATGCATACCACATCCCACACTGGCTATCCTACATGGCCTCCTCGAATTGGTACGGCTTCCCCACATGCCTGTACCAAGCAAGGTAATCTGTGTAGGTGACTTCTCGAAGGACATGCCTGTCTTGAGAAGCTATGGCAGCTGCATGCCGGCTTCTAGCTACCGAATGAGTTGTAGCCGGGCGATCCATGTCAGCAGGAGGAGGGGTAGGAATGCAGAATACATCAGAGAATTGATGCCGTACATGCCCTGGGAGGTAGTAGGCCAACTTCATCATGCAATAAAATGTCACCTGTTTATCCCTAAGAACGCGGCCATAGTTCAGGGGAGCCCAGTCGAAGCCATCATATCGAGCAAAAGGGCATAGGTGGACCTATTACAGAAACAGGAACTGTAAGCAAACAAAGTAAAACAGGCATGCAAAATTAAAGTCTGCTGACAAAGGAGACTTACATCCTCGAGTTCTACCAGGTCCAGCAGATACCGGTAGGACTCATAGCTAAACACCCCAGCAGCAGCCCGGTGGTCAGGCTCGACCCACTGGCGGGGAAGGGGCAGGAGATCGTCCCGCAGGCGGCCGAAGCAATGCCCTCTGGTAATGTGCTCCATGATCCAATACTGTAAATGCAAGCACAAGTCAGTTTATCAAATATAAAGCATAAAATAAATTTGTTTTGCAAAGTTACAGAAGTAAATACTTACAGTTAACAGAGGGTATAGCCCCACATAAGAACGGCGCCCAAGCTTGACCACATTGTCGAGCCCACAGATCAGCCAAGTGTAGCTAGCACCAGCCCAATCGTAATGATCCAGATGCTCCAGGTTGGTCAGGTATGCAATCCAATTAGCATGGATACAGTAGGCCGACGAATCGCAGAAGATCATAGGTAGCAGCTCCAGCAGAAACTGCCTCAGTACAAAATCTACTTCCTCACTGTCAGGCTCACGGTTGGGCCAGAATTTGTCCCATTCTCTTAACCACCCCACGGTGATCATATGTTTCCCCCTAGGTGGCTTAGGAGGGACACGGCCCAGATGTGCAGGCGCAAGGTGGAAGCCGTGCGTAGTCTCACCTATAATGGGCTCGTCACCAAAAGGAAGGCCCGTCAGCAGAGCCCACTGATCGGGCAGAACAGTCAGCTCACCAAATGGCAAATGGAAGGTGTGCATCTCAAACCTCCATCTTTCTACCAAGGCTCTGAAGAAGTTGTAATGGCCGTGGATGATGGGTAGACGTAGCAAACCTCCAAATGGAGATCGGTGGAGGAGGAAGTCCTGCAGAAAGTATGGTAAGCGATGGACATGCTCGAGCATCGGACCCCAATGGCATTGCATTATCTGACTCATGTCCCCTTCCGGAAATGTCAAGGACAGAGTTAAAGCCAAGTCAAAAGCAGATAGCAATGAAAGTACATCAAAGCGAGAAAATTACCTCGAATTTGGGACTCTCCTAGATATGACGGTCACTCAGCAACCGCCCCTCAAAATTTCCAGACTCTTGAGAATGCATTTGTCAGAAAACACCGGATTTAAATACTCATTTGCTATTTAGTTTTTGATTTACCTCAATGGGAACAACAGGCGTCGAGCTGCTAGAAGCCCGTGACCTCGAAGAACTGCCTCGTCGTCTTGAACGAGAGCTAGAAGGCATGTCCCACGAAGATTGTGGGGTCCCCACCTCGGGAACTGGGTCGTCCAGCGGAAAGGAAAAAAGCCAAACCAGAAGTCAAAACAACAGCAGTAGGCACGACAAATGCAAAGTTAAATTGACATAACAGCCAAGGGGCATGGCATCCAAAGCATTACAGTGTATAGTGGCAGAAATACAAGTACAGGAAGGCATACAGTGACAGCTCAGTGTTATAAAAATGTGCAAATTATGTGACTTGTCATTCAGGCATGAAATAGACGTGAAGCATTTTGTGTTGGCTATTTTATGCAAGCATAGAGAAATGTTTTGTGGCATGGCATTTAAATCAGAATATATATGGCATGAATAGAAGAATTTGGCACACATGGCATAAACAACAGCAAATTCTTTGTAGCCCAAGCCTTGAACATTCCTCACAGCCTGCCCACCATTGCCTCAGCCCGCCGTTTCCACCACTATCAGCTATCACCTCCAACTGCAATCGCAGGCCATAGCCCTTGCTCGCTGGAGCACCGTTCGTGACCACTTCAGCCTACCACTCAAACCGCGGCCAATCGCCAAGCCCAAGTAGCCACCATGTGGTCCAGTCCGTCGAAACCCGCCACCGCTACGACCTCCAACCGCAACTGCAGGCAGGCCCGTGGCCACCGTTGCCTCTTGCACAGAACGGACCCGCCGCTCGCAGAGCCCGTCGGAGCTTTATCCAGTAGTCGACCACCCAAAACAGAGGGACAAGCACGCACAAGCACAAGAGGAGGAGATCAAGGGAGTTACCTCTGCCGACGACCCTCGGTCCAGCCAGTCCTGGAGAGTCTGGTCCATGCCGCCGCTGCAACCGCTCGTAGCACCCTGCCGCACCACGTCGACGTGCCTCACGCGCGCACCAACAGCAAGCACCCCGTCGGCGCACCTCTTGCGTGCCGCCACTGCGAAGGAGAGAGGAAGAAGGAGTGGGTTTCCGTCGCTGTGAAGAGAGGGAGAAGAGGTGGGTTTCGTTTAGAGATGAGAAATGAGAATGAAGAAGAGGAAAAGGCACATTCCCCTTGAGAAAAATTTAAATAAAGAAAAAAACTTTATGCATGTTGGGATATGAAACCCAATCAGTAGAAATAGGAAAACAGAGCAACAGCCCCTTGCAATCCCAAGTAGCAGAAATATTTCTTGACAGTTATGGCAGTTATTCAGTGGGGCCCACATGAGAAATAAGTCAAGGTTCAAAATGCAAAATGACCATGACAATTGCGTTCCAGCCCTTATCACTTCACAGCTTATGCATCAAGTGTAGAATATGCAGTGTTAAGCATGTGGCTCACAAAATGCACCGTATGGGTTAATTTGTAGAAAACCCCTATGTTTCGCAAATTTGCAAATCAGGCCATAAAATACATGGGAAGCTTAAAACAAACATTTGTTGACATACAGCAGAATCTCAAATGTCACAGCACGGTGGCAATACAGCAATCAGAAAGCAGTTGTGGTTGGGAAGTTTACAGTAAAGCCCCAAAGTAGTGGACATAAGTCCTCACCTTTTGCAAGCAATTTGGAGAATCACAGCAAATGAGAGATTTGAGCATGCATCTCGACAGGAGTGCTAGTCTCCGCACCGCAACCTCGGCAAACAACATATTGTAGTTCCTTCCAGGGGAATAATCCTGGGGTTATCGCTTTGTTTTCCGGGATCTCATCCTGAGTGAATGAGACCCTTCTGTCCCCTTTGGATTTCCGCGGGCGTGGAATCCAGCTTGCTTGACTTTGACTGGGCGGTCAATGTCGTTTGCCCCTTTGGATTTCGACGGGCGCGGAATCCAGCATGCTTGACTTTGACCGAGCGGTCAAGGTCCTTTGCCCCTTTGGATTTCCGCGGGCGTGGAATCCAGCTTGCTTGACTTTGACCGAGCGGTCAATGTCATTTGCCCCTTTGGATTTCCGCAGGCGCGGAATCCAGCTTGCTTGACTTTGACCGGGCGGTCAATGTCATTTGCCCCTTTGGATTTCCATGGGCGCGGATTCCAATTTTCTTGACTTTGACCGGGCGGTCAATGTCTTTTGCCCCTTTGACTTTGACCGGGAAGTCAAGGTCCTTTGCCCCTTTGGATTTTCGTGGGCGCGGAATCCAGCTTGCTTGACTCGGGCGGTCAAGGTCCTTTGCCCCTTTGGATTTCTGTAGGCGTGGAATCCAGCTTGCTTGACTTTGACTAGGCGGTCAAGGTCCTTTGCCCCTTTGGATTTCTGTAGGCGTGGAATCCAGCTTGCTTGACTTTGACTAGGCGGTCAAGGTCCTTTGCCCCTTTGGATTTCTGTAGGCGTGGAATCCAGCTTGCTTGACTTTGACTAGGCGGTCAAGGTCCTTTGCCCCTTTGGATTTCTGTAGGCGTGGAATCCAGCTTGCTTGACTTTGACTAGGCGGTCAAGGTCCTTTGCCCCTTTGGATTTCTGTAGGCGTGGAATCCAGCTTGCTTGACTTTGACTAGGCGGTCAAGGTCCTTTGCCCCTTTGGATTTCTGTAGGCGTGGAATCCAGCTTGCTTGACTTTGACTAGGCGGTCAAGGTCCTTTGCCCCTTTGGATTTCTGTAGGCGTGGAATCCAGCTTGCTTGACTTTGACTAGGCGGTCAAGGTCCTTTGCCCCTTTGGATT
>JAMKQA010026329.1:0-11548 GCA_024699735.1 Posidonia australis
TGAGTGAGAGAATACTATTATTCCGTCTATGTGAATTAACAATGCTATGAAAGAAGGAAGAATTAGAATCTCCCTCTTTCAACCATTGAATTCTAGATTTCTATTTCCAGAAAAGCTCTTGTTCTCTTAAAAGTTCAAAGTGCTGTTCTCGCAATGCTTGTTTCTCTATCCATATCTCTTCATTGAGGATAGAGTGCTCTGCTAAACTATCAATGTTCTGAATACGTGTTTCAATGTAGCTTAGTTTCTGACATCTTTCCAGTCTAATTGGACCAACCCAACTTTTTAGACGTTGCTTTAAATATTTCAACCTATAGGTGAATCCAGCCAAAGGGTTAGAGGTGTAAAAGAGATCTCTCGATTTCAGCCAACAATCCTGAATAAGAGACTGACATCCATCAAATAGAAGCCAGGATCTGTAGAATCTAAATGGAGTCGGTCCCCAATTCTGTCTAACAGTATTTAAAACAATTGGGACATGGTCAGAAACTACTCTGGCCTTACCAGAGTAGAATGAGTTGGGGAATTTAACAGACCAGGAAGCAAAGGTAAGGAAGCGGTCAAGTTTGACCATCGTGGGATCAGCCTAGAAGTTAGTCCAAGTATAGAAACAGTTGATGGGGGAAAGGTCCACCAAATGCATTCCATTGACGAATTCATTAAACCTTGACATGTGTGTAGTTATCCTTGGGCAAGAGGAATGCTCATGAGAAAATCTAATCAGGTTGAAATCTCCACCTATGACCCAGTTTTCATTAACCGCTTGGTTGAGACTTTGCAATTCCTCAATGAAGTTAGACTTTAGTCTAGTTACACAGGGGCCATAGACCCCTGTGAGCCACCACTCGAAGTTGTCTTCGAGTGTAAGAAAGTGTAAAGATAGGCAATAGTTACCCAACAGATGTGTCTTAAGACTCAATAGTTTATCGTCCCAGCCAATCAAAATGCCTCCTGAGGCACCTGAGGAAGCAAGATATGACCACGAAGTGATTTTCCTGCCCCTTAAAGCTCTAAGCGAAGCATGGGAATAAGACTCTTTCTTAGTTTCCGTGATGATAAGAACATCACATTTCTGTGATCTAACTAGATTGCGTACAGCACGGGATTTGGTACAAGACCCTAATCTCCTGATATTCCATGCTGCAATAATCATGAACAATTACTAGAGGACCGAGAGGGAAGTTTCCTCTTGCAAGAGCAGCTAAGATCCTTCAGGGAAATAGGATGTTTCCCCTGATCGTGCCTAATTTGGGAAAAGAAACTATGTACCTCTGCATTAGTCCTAAGGGAGATACCAATTTTTCCACAAAATTCTTGAAAATGCTGGTAGGAGTCCCATATCAAGGGGTCTAAGTCCTTATCATGCATGTTTTCCATACTTAAGTCAATATCAGTATGAAGGGAAGACGGCAAAGCGTCAAAATTAGCAGAAGTAAAATCACAAGTAGTAGATTCTGTAGGATTTCCGCTGATACCTGGGGCATGTACCGGAGTGTCAGGAAGGGAGGAGTGCGATTCAGCGGAGTTGCCAGTCGTGACTTCCTTCTCCATACAGTCATATAATGCCATTAATTTCTTGAACTTTCCCATGGATATATTACTGCAACGAATCTCCGCTTGGACAAAGTTTGATTCGTTGAGTGGTGTTGGAGAGTCACACCCTTGAGAGTAATCCACACTGGAAGATATGAAGGGAGAAGCTTTATGCCATCCTTCAGATGTAGGGGGTGGGGGAAGCTTTATGCCAACCTTCAGAAGTTGGGGGAGAGGGGGAAGCTTTGTACCAGCCTTCGGAAGCAGGGGGTGGGAAGAATACCAGCAGAGACAGGAGAAGGGTCACTGGGTTGTGGAAGAGAGGAGGACCTAGTCCAAACATTTATCCCCGGTCTAGAAGTTTTCCTAGTCCTACTCCCGCGCCAACCCTTGGTTGCTTTGAACGATTTCCTGTTAGGGGGAGGAGCTCTCTGAGGAATGGCAGGAGAGGGTCGAGAGACCAAGCTACAGGGGCATGCTGGGAGGGAGGAGAGGGACCACAGATATCCCAACTAGGTTTGAACTTAATAGGATATACTATACGACCAAAAGCATAGAAGCGAGTACTAGGCAACTCTTTTCCATGATGTAACAGAATCCGACAATGAGCAAAGCTCTGCTGTTTGGCTCGGTCAACAGTGAGGTCCACTTCCAGAAGATCGGCAAACTCGGCTACCATGAACTTGAATATGTCCACATTCCAGAGGTGGTGTGGAATACCTTCTAGTCTTACCCATACTCCCTCCTCTCTAAGAGTAAATACCGCATTAGACTGAGGAGTCCAATGAGTAAAAGAGGCAGAAAGAGATTGCAAGGAGGATCCATATAGGTTTAGGGTGTCTATCTTTATCTTAGGAGATGGAAACCTAAGAAGAAATTTTCCCAGGGCCGAGTCCTTGACTTCAACTCCCGATGCCAGGGGCCAGTTGGTGGCTATGTGATGCTCAAGGAGTTCCTTGGTCAGCTGAGTGGAATGGGAAGATACAAGAGCACAACAGGAAAGGGAGAGGAGAAGATCGCAGGTTGCCTCGGATGGAGGAATAATGGTAGGGTAATGAGGGGAAAGGCCCGCCATGTTGGGGAGTGGAGAAGCAGGTTGTTTTCCTTCCTGAAAAAATTTACATATTGCCACAGAATGAGATGGGGAAAGACAACGAAAACACAGACCTGAATATCTACTGTTGCTCTTGATGTGACCAAGAAGGCCACAGCTAAAGCAGCGGCCAGAGGTGCGACAGAAAGTTACCAGAGGAGGGCAAGGCTTCCGACGATTCACCGTGATCCACTCTGCCGATGCAGCCAAGGGTCGAGACGCTTCGCTCCTCTGGACAGAGAAGAGGATAGGAGAGGGAGGGGAAGCAAGGGAAGCGAATCGAGAGCCAACTGAGGGAGGTAAAGACAACGAAAACACAGACCCGAATATCTACAGTTGCTTTTGATGTGACCAAGAAGGCCACAGCTAAAGCAGCGGCCAGAGGCACGGCAGAAAGTTACCAGAGGAGGGCAGGGCTTCCGACGATTCATTGTGATCCACTCTACCGATGCAGCCGAGGGTTGAGACGCTTTGCTCCTTTAGACAGAGAAGAGGACAGGAGAGGGAGGGGAAACAAAGGAAGCGAATCGAGAGCCAACTGAGGGAGGGAGGGTAGGTGAATCCAGGATATCAGTGGAAATCCCTGTGTCAGAAGATCGTGAAGATATGTGTCAAGAACCGTCACTGAAAAGGGATGTCGTGGAAGACATGAAGGCTGCGCATGGAAACGACTGGCAGTCATCGTGAGAGACAGGTGAGCGGCACCTTAAATGCCAGTTGTCAGAAAAACGCTCATGAGCCATAATGTAGGGGGAATGGTCTACCTCGGCACGGGACTCGAGCGAAGTAATGAGTGACACCGAGTCGGGATTAAAACAAGGCTCACAGTTAGGATCAGTAATGACGCTCCCCAAGAGAGATTCGGGAGGCAAATCCTGATTAAAGAAAGGCTTAGGATAATCCAGCGAGATTATCGGAACTTGGAAGGATGATTAATTCCACACAGAACTCGAGGTGGGCTCTGCGGTGGCAGAGGGACTGACAGGGTCACATGTAGACCGCAGCCCAGCTGTCTCCGTCAAGGAGGCGATTGGAATAGAATTCCGATAGCCCACCGGCGGCAACTCGCCGACCGACGGCACAATGGGAACCAATGGGTCAGAAGGAGAGGAGAAGAGTTGGAGGTAAGAAGGAGAAACTGCCCGGTCCGATGACCAGTCTAAGGCAGTAGTCACTGCCGAGGAAAGGGCCTTATAAGAGAGGTCGCTGGAGAACCGCGACAAGGCCAGAGTCATCAACGGAAGAGACGAACCAGAACCCCTGGAGCTAGGGTTCTCAAAAAACTTAACAGAGAACGGGAGATTTCTCCATCCAGACAAAAGGGGGGCCAGATCTAAGCACAGATGACAAAGATCCAAACCAAAAAACCAACTAAAATGTAAAACTTTAACATGCATAAAACAATCCACAGATATTGCTAGATTAACTGCATGTGGAATGGTAGACGATGAACTATCGTACACCAACACCAACAACGAGCCAGAGTAGCAAAAAAATTGGTCGGATCCACCCCAGGAGGAGAAATCCCGTCCGGAAAACCCTAGCTGGGGGCTAGGCTTCCAAAGAAGAGGGTCGACTGCCGACGAGGGAAGATTTCCATCATAGACAGAGGCAAAGGGGGAGGCTAGCACCCGACATCACATACCTGCGAGGAAGGGAATACAGAGGCATTCTTCCTCGATCTGCGGTGCAGTTTGCAGGTTGAGACAGAACGAAGGGCTTCCCCCTCCTCTCGATGCCTCCCCTCGATCTCAAGGGGGAAGTCTGTGTCCGCTACGGCGGGGTTTTTCCGCGATCTGTGACGATTTTTGCGGATCGGAGCAGCTAGAACAAAGGCATCCTCCTCCTTCAGGAGCCTTGCCTTGAAGGCCTCCCAGTCGAAGGAGGTGGCGTGGTGGAGAAGAGCTTTAGAGCGGCGGCTAGGGTTTTAGTTTCTAGAGTGCATATTCGACGGTGTGAAAGTTACAGAGCGGTGTTACCAATTCTTATTTTTCCTTATCGTTATAGGCCAATAACCAAATAGGAGACAGGAAGAACAATTATATTCCAAGATTTCAGGAGTTGTTTCTCCAGCACCCAATGTCATATAGTCATATTCCAGGATGCCAGGGGTTGTTTATCCAACATCCAAAGTCATGTGGCCTAAAGATATAGATGCAGCTTAATTCATGGAAACAACAGTAGCCTCCAACTTTTTCCCTTTTTTTCCTATGCAACCTTAGCTTGTCTACGTAATTCCGATGCAACCTCTTCTATTTCAACACCTTCCATGACCTTAGATTTTCTAAGGAAAGTTATTTAATTCAAGTTCGCTTCCAAAAATTGTAATTTTAATCCAGATCTCCAAAAATTATAAATGACCTATCATTGATTAAATGAATCCTTTGATTAAATATGTGAAATTATAGTAGATTTCCACACAACAATCAGCTGCAAAATTTTTCTGTTTAATGGACTAAAATCACCCACTAACTTTAGAAATTTTTATCTAGTACTACACAAGACGAAATTTAATGACCTTGGTGTCAATGGAAAGCTTGGGAGATGTACTAACAGGAAAAATTATTCAATTACAGAGAAAACATGTCGGATCACAACAGATTAGCCTCACAGGAGAGAGACGGAGAAATGCATTTCTACCGACAACTACAGTTCACCTTCAACTTAGGAAATTCGTAACTCACGAGCTTCGGATGGAAGTAGAACTAGAGGGAGCCAAGAGGATGAAAAGAGACAGTATCTTTGTTGGGCCCGGCCTCCTCTTCTTCATCGTACTTCTTCCAACACCTCTAACAAAAGAGGAGAAAAAGAACGAAAGCTCTTACATGCTCAATAAAGATCACTTGTGTTTTTTTTTTTTTGTTAACGATTGAGATAGATAGTATTTCATCGGCATTAAAAGCCAAGTAAGAAACAAAGTCATTGTAAAATTATCACAGAACCTCAGGCATAATAGTCCTCAAAAAGTTTCGAAAATATCATCAATGGTACAACCAAACAAAATCTAACACAAAATTTCTTAAGTCATAATGACAATGTCACTCTACCAGATTCTCCAAAAAATTCTGAGAATCCTCTCCAGATGGTACTCTTGAAGAAGAAGGGATGGAAGGGGGAATGGAAGGCTCCACAAGTTGTGAAGCCATGTAGAAACAAATTGCAACATTTCCTCCTTCTCAAAACCTGAAACAAGAGTTTTTACCTAGAAATTCATTAGAGAAATAATATCATTAATGATCAAAGAGTACGATCTTACTGAATTACGGAGAATCCTTTTGTTCCTTTCTTTCCAAATCAACCAGAGAATGATTTGAAGTAACAATGTACAACTAGAATAAGATAGATCAATTTTAAGATGGAGAGTAGACAGAAATAAATCAGCAACACAAAAGTAACCAGGCTTAACAGGGGATGCCAGGAGAGCAAATCTCGAACCAGAAAAAAGATATCTCCGTTCGTAAGAGAGAGAGAGAGGAGAGGAAAGTCCACTGTCAGGCCATGTCAGAAAAGGGCGGCTTTACACCTCTCCGCTGTCAGAGGAAATCTCTGAGCCAGAGATTTTCCCCGCGCGAATGTGTAACGCTTCAAATTCCGAATTTTTATTAACATTTAAAAAAATGCGGTGAGTGCGCACAATGAGTGTCATGAGAGGACGCGCAACAGTGTGCATTTAATGCCGAATTGCATTCATCAGTAATTTCCAGAGTTTTCGAAATAACCACTGAATTAACCCCGAGATGACTCTGTCTGAATCTGGAAGCACACCGCACTACCGGCAACCGGTGAGCGAGCACCGATTAGCACCAACCGACGATTTGCTCAACGGAGAAAAAACAGGGCTTACAATCATATCAGAGGAAGAGGGGATAAGGGTATTCAAAGGGATATTAAACTCCCTACAGATGGCAGGATAAAACACTACCAGAGTTAAGGATGGCCAGGAAAGATACCCAACCGTCGAAATAGGGCATCTCCTGATACTGGTGTAAAAAGACCAGGCAAAGCTAGATCAAATAGATATGCATCGCGATCTGTAATTATCAGCAATCTAACAATATTTCGTAAAAAAAAACCAGTCACCACGAAGACACCGACAAAGAAAAACAGCATCCATAGTAGCAGCAAGACATATTTCGCCCAACAGAGAAGGAAGAGAGGCAAAATCAGCTAGAACAAGCAAAGTTAGAAATCTACCCGTCTTGCCCCGAGTAAGACGCAAACCATTCGACAAATCGTCGAAGAAAAAGGATGGAGCATGGCTGAGCAAAGAACCAGAGAGAAGGTCTGGTTCATCTCCGAGGGGGGAGGGAAGAAGCTTCCCCTTGCCGCGTACCTGCCTTCTCTTTTTCTGTCAGCAGTGGTTACCAGGTCTTGGACATCGTAGCAACCAGGATGGTCGGCCAGCAGCCGGAGTCCGGAGGCAGGAACTAGACTGTTGTCCCGATCCACAACTTGTAGGTTCCTGAAGAAGGACGCCTTTCCGAAACCCTCCTCGGCGAGATGACCGCTGCCCATCTTCGTCGACGTGTGGCGATCCACCCCCCTGCAGTCCTCCGAGTCGGCTAGCAGCCGGAGACGGGTGGCTGGAACAAGATGTTCCTCTGTCCGGAGGCTGGAACAAGACGTTCCTTCCGAAGACGAAGAGCGGCTGGGAGCTGAGGAAGTGGACGCTGCGCACGGGCCCATCGAGCTCGTCAAAGTGGTCGATGAGGGTACCCATCCGGTAGTCCCAGATCTGGATGACCCCACTGTGGAGGCTGGCGAGGATCCATGGCCTCCTGGTGTGGAAGCACAGTCCCTTCACGCGGTTGCTTTTCGTCTCGAACTTCGACAGCATCTACGCCCGGATCTGGGCCCACGGATCGCAGATCTACAGGAGGCGAGGGTGGAGGTGGTGGTGGCGGTGGTCAGATCTGGAGCCGATGATGGCGGATCAGATGGTGATCAGCATCCACCGCGTTCCACTTCCAGTAGAAGACACAAGATCACTTGTGTTTTCATAGCGGTCTGGGACCAAGAATGCAGAAACCCAGCAACAATTCCCAGGAAGAAAAGGCTAAGGACCTTGACAGACGCTAGATGATCAATCTAATAGATTTCCTGTCCTGTACCTGAGTTTGTGTTGTATGCCTATGAATCTATGATTCGTCGCATCTGACAAATGCTATCATCAATTCAATAGACATTAGAAAGCTACCGAAAACCATGATCGTTATATACAAATGTACATTGACATAAATATGTCGGGCAATATTACGGAGGAAAAAACACAATTGCTCGCTGCAACAACACATGAATTTCAGAATTTGCGTACTAGACAAGGAAAAATTGCTAGCACAGCAGGCGACGCAAAACTTTACTTGCTATATTGATCCCAATAAAAAAAGTAGCAAATAATTGATACACATAAGATTTAGCCTGCAAAAGAATGACTTGGGAACTGTCTCAGGAAGGAACATGGAGGACGAGGCAATTTATAAGTCTCTTGCCTGACAAGAGACGTGGATATTTTTTTGGTCAAGAGCGCCAAGTTGCTGGAGAGCAAGCAAGTACTTGTTCTTATATGTATTGTGTAAAATATTGTAAACATTAACAAAAATAGAGGAAAGTTTTTCTTAGGTGAATATCTCCTTGTAAGTAGGAAGTTGCATCATAAAAAGGGGATTAAAGGGTTTTTAAGAAATGGTTTATTCCTTAGACATCCTTGATTGCATGACCTCACACACATGCTATATGAATGTACTATTCATGTGTTTGCCTCTTCCATCTATTTCTCTGTATTCCTCAGAAAAAAGGCTGATGTACTTGCACACAGCTATCATTAATTACCTTCTAGTAATTAGCTAGTAATTAGCTAGATTCCCTTGAATGCGTGGTTAAGCGTGGATTTTGGACTGGTCTTGCGATAAGAATAAACCATATCTATGCAACACTGAGAGAAATTAACTATACGTATAATGATGTTGGATCTAGGACTGTATGGTGAGAAGGGTTAAGCTATGGGAAAGTTCATCAGTTCACCAACCGAGGATAAAATAGTGGTGCCTTGGAGGCCAACTAGATATTTCTAAGTTACACAGATAAATAAGATATTTCCAAGTTCACACCAAGATCATAGTTTTTGACATTAAAATTCAAGTATGGTCATTCATTGAAATAAAAAAAATGTATAATTACAAATGAAATAGGTCATTCATTGAATCAACTTAATCATGGATTTTCAAATTGAAATATAAACAAGGCTTGTAAAGTAAATTAATATAAAAATATTATTATCAACTTAGCTCGAAGGTCGTTGTAGCTTCTTGATCCACTTGTAGAGTGAATTTCTTACTTTCCACGGTTTGACTTCTCAACCGTAGATCTTTTTTGGAAATCTGTTTATGTGAGAAAAAGATAATAGAGTCTATTCCACCTAGTTTTAACATTAATCAATAATTGTAACACTCATAAATTCATTTTTTGTAATTATTTACATTTTTATGAATTATACTAGACGAGTGTTATTACTCTGAGGTTATTTGTGTGATTTTGTGGTTTTGGCTTAGGTATCGTGGGTTGGCTTCTGTTTGTGTTCTTGTATGTGTCCCCACGTGGTTGGCATTGTGCGTGATTGACACTGTGCGTGTACCCCTGTGCTTGTGGGTTCGTGCGTGGGTCCGTGTGTGGGCCCACATTTGTGGGTCAGTTGGTTGCTAACTCATGCCTTGAAGCTGGCAGGTGTGGTTGGAAGTCGGATTGTGGTGGTTGCATGCATGCATGGAGGGGCAACTGAGTACCTGTGCATCTTTCCCCATGTGTGAGTTTATAAGGAGCACGACCATGCACGTCCTTCCTCGCCACTTCCTTCCTCTTCCTTCTCCTCTCCTTCCCACAAACGCCAATGCTTCTCTTCCCTCTTCCTCCCCAGAACGACACACCCTTCCCCCTCTCTCCCTCCCACACACTTACCCCCTCCTTCTCATCACTCACCCTCATCCCCTCTCCCTTGCCATCTCTCCCTCTCCCTCTACTCCCCTACTTCCTCTCCTCTCCTGTTAGTGTGCCTGAGGGTGGAGGTCGACGTGCGAAAGTGCATAGAGCTCCGATGAGTCGTCCCTGAGGTCGAGGTAGCACCTGTGGAGGTTGTGCTCGCCAGAGTTGGCAGGAGTTGGGTCGCTAGAGGTCACGTATAAGGTACACACCTCACCCCTTAAATTAGAATGCATGAAAAATAATAGAAGAACTAGAATTACATGAAATCTAGGTAAATTTACATTTCTAGAATTTCTTGTGAATTTATGATAGTATTTATGACATTAATGGCAGTGGTTGTGTTTTAGGTCCTTCTAATCCTTCTGGCTTTGTGATTTTATTGCATGAGCTATGCTTGATGGATTTTGGTTTTGTTTGTGCAGATGTGGAGTGGACTCAAGGGTTTACAACACATGTTTTATGTGGATTTTATCGTATTACTTGGCAGGTCTGCCCCTCACTCCTACTTAGGAGAAAAGCTAGACAGTAGGTTTGGGTCGTTTTATGGTTTCACAGAAAATGACATACGAAATCATTTCGGTTTGTCATTTTTCTACCCGTTTTGGTCCTTTGTTCATGTTTTGGTCGATCGAATTCCTTCGGTCTACCATTCTGGCCACGAGGGTTGACTGTTGACCTCCCTTTTCGATCGATCGAACCATTTTGGTCTTCCAAATTAGGAAATTTTGGCCTATCGATCAGGATATCGGTCTTCTGTTTTGAAACCCCTAGGGCCATTTCGATTGACCGTCTCGGTTTGATAGATCGAACAAGTAGTTTGTGGTTGACCGATCCTTTTTGGTTTATCGAATCAGGGCCCAAATGCTTTTGTAGAGTGATTTTTGAGGATTTTCTAAATTGGTTTGTTTGCCCATTTGAGATGGGATTGTAGGCCATTGGTGGTGGTCCCGTGGGACACTTAATGCACCAGTTTTGTGAAGATTTTGGAATGGTTTTCCAAGGAGATAAAATGGATTTCAAAATGGATTTTTAAAGGAATGTTTTGGCCTATTCTGGAAATGGTTTTTCCCAGTTTTCTATGTGTGGGTCGAGAGACTGTGGGATCATGTCCTCATCACCAGTGAATGTAACGACATTCTCGGATAGTCGAGCACGTATCCTTGGTTGAGGTTGGTGGTCGAGATACCTGAGGTAGAGATTCGTTGCGTGTAGACACCTCGATTTTGAGGTGACTCATAGATGAGCTTTCCAGATGTTGCTTTGAATGTGGCAAACCTAATCCCATTAGCTAAACCGATCATAAACCTATAGCAAGCCAGCAGCCCAATTAGAAATCCAGATAGGTAGGAGAGAGCACCAAGTTAAAGCACCAATGTGGAGCACCTAGCTGGAGCACCTAACTGGAGCACCAAGCAGGAGCACATAAGTGGCGCACTTAGTTGGAGCACCAAGCAGGCGCACCTCTATGGCGCACCAAGCTGGCGCGCAACCACATCTTAGACTGCTGGCTGTTGGCTTTCCACCTCCCATGGATGTTACCTCCACCAACGAATATGCCATGGAATCATCCCAGGATTTTCGTTTACGAGGCTCCTTGTATCCTCTAGGAGTTACCCTTGAGAAATCCTATATAAGGACCCCTATAGGCAACCATTAGAAGAGGTTAGAAAGATCCAAGAGTGATCTAGAGGAAGCCATTTCCTGAATTCTGCAACTTCTCTCTTGTGTCCTCAAGCTTTCCCTAGCATTCTTTGATATTCCCAGCCCTTCCAAAGCAACAAGGATTATATTATCTTGGGTTTTCTAAGAAGGAACACCTTGGACAAGGTAGGCTCCTCACCTTTCTTCTTTTAAGATCTTAGCTTTTGCACTGAATAAAGCATGCTTTAGACTTTATCTATGGTCTGATTTTTTGCTGTTAACATGAGAGTTCCATGATGAGATTGC
>JAMKQA010026330.1:0-10715 GCA_024699735.1 Posidonia australis
GTGGACTAAGCCGAGGTTGGCTGAACCACTATAATTCTTGGTGTCTTTGTGATTGAATGCTTGTGTGTTAAATCCTTAAGATTATTCAGATTGCATAACAAAGTTGAAAGAGTTAATTAAAACCTGAAAATCTCTATTCACCCCCCCCTCTAGAGAAGCATTAGTATCCTACATGCTTTGTGTTCAAACTAAAAAGACTTGCCATATTCAAAAGGGATAAATTACATATTCATGTGTGTACCAACAAAAAGTGTTGTACAAATAGAACCACCTCAGTAAAGGCTATCGTAAAATTTTTGGAATCACATGTCAAGTACCATGGGAACCAAGGTGATTGCCAAAGAGCCCCAGTGCTTTGACATCTTGGTTTGGTATGTATTCTCAATATGATTAATAAATCACTGTAAACACAGAGTTATAATAGCCATTTAAGTGGCTGTCTAGGAAGCATTTGGTCTAGCCTGTCCTCTAAGTGATCGAGGTACTTGGGGCATAAACGCAACGATGCCTACTATTATTGGCATGAATATGACCTTTCTTGCATCAATAAGGGTTAGCTTTTTCCTAAAAAAAAGGGTGTCATAATTTTTTTTAAATCGTCAATTGTTTCAAGATTCAGTGGTTTGACGATAAAAGATTATGGCCAACTGCCACCACAATGTCAATCCAATAGAACTAAATGCAAATTTCTAGTCCAATAGCATTCACAGAGAATGACTCATCATAACTCTTGATTCATGGAAGACACATTAGACCCTGAAGATATTGCCGTAGAGCTTCGTTTAAAATTTGCAAGAGTCTAAAATATAAGTGAATAAGAAAACATTGGTATAGAAAATTTTAGTAATCTATATGACATGAATTTCCAAAAGGCAAACTATAAAAAAATAAATATTTACAATAACTTATAAACGCTAAAGAAAATTCTTAGTATACATATATACAAGAACATCAATTCATCAGTTGTATAACAGCAAACGGGTTGAATAATAAGCACCTACCGAATCAGCATCAAGACTAAGCATGAATAAACACATCAAACAAAAAAAATCCCAAGTCTGAAATGAAGGGACTATTTTAGCCAAAAAAGTAGGACATCCACGAATATCTTAACATTAATGAAAACCTCCACAAATAAGATAGAAAAACAGAGGCATTTGCACAAGAGGCAACTTTTCTAGAACAGAACAAGAGGCAACTTTTCTAGAACAGAAAAAGGGATCAAAAAGAGGATTTCAATGCCCATCCATAATTAACCCGATGTTCTAGCTCCTACTGCAAACTCAACATAAATACAACTCTCTTTAAACATATATTGATTGGATACGATAACATCATTATTGAAGCACCATATAAAAGTTTACAATAAGACGTAAATGGTCTATCTATATCCAACCTGCTCTACATACTGCCCAGATATTCAAAATAAAAACATGGCACCGATGTGAGGGGCAATCTAATGCCTAAACTACGAAAGAAGGACAAGGAATGTCTAGTCATTCACTTACAGTCGCCCGTTTGATATACGCTACCTACATGCCTACGCCAGCAAATGGTGCCTTGACACTTGGTGACATTTTAATAGCAGTTGCACCTATTTCATTGCAAAAAATAATAAAGGATCTATGTGAGACTGATTATGGATAACCAGATCAGTAGCCTTGATAATTGGACCAATTTCAGAACACTGGAAAAATACAAATACTAAAGCAAAATAACACCATGTAAGGATCAGTGAAAATGAAACTTAAATAGGGCAGACATGGAAATGCATAAAAAATAGCAAATCTTTACAAATCCAAGTGTTTATAAGTAAGCAATCAATTGCAGCATTTCAAGAATGTAAAGGTAGATTTGCCCTTAACAACATCAATCAATCATACAAAGGTATAAACATGATAGATAACAATGGTAGAGTCGCTGGATTTCAACAATATACCGGAGAAGAGGAAAGTTGGGGTTGTGGCAGCTGTTGCTGCCTTATTTGCCCTTGACTCATGCGTTGTGCAGCACATGCGAGTGCCCCGTTAGTTCTGATTTGAGGGTTACCAAGTGAGTTACTCATTCCTATCGTCTGCATTCCCTGCAACGCCTGGCCTGACGCATTAGCAGCATGGAACTGAGAACCCTGGACTAAACCCGCCTTTTGTCTTGCCTGCAACATAAAATCGACGTTCACGAGTCCCGTTTCTGCCAACTTTATCGAATTAATTGTCAGAAACACACACCAAAAATCTCGTTCTCAGTTGCCTAAATCAAATATATAATTACGAATCAATGCAACAAAAAAAAACATTAATCAGGCAGATTCTCCTTCCACTTGACATTTTGAAATCTTATTTAACTACTGTTTGCACTAAAAACTTCCTGTTTCCAACGGGAAAGAACTCGCAACCAAAACAGACCTGCCCCAGCATCTGCGTCTGGAGATTAAACTGCGCCGCCGCAGCCTGACCGGAAAGCATCGGAATCTGTCCAGCCACCGCCCCCTGCCCCATCATCCCCACCCGCGACATCCCCAACGGTTGTTGCTGCTGCTGCTGCTGCATGTTCGACGCAGCAGCAAAGTTCATCTGCCCCCCGTACATCCCGGAATGCTGCCTCATCGCATTGGCCGTGGCCGCCGTCCCGAACTGCTGCTGTAGCTGCGTTATCCTCGGCATCGCCCCCGATCCCGATCTCTGCAAATTCTGCTGTTGCTGCTGCTGAATCTGGAATCCTCCCGAAGGAGACGAAGCAGAAGGAGAAGCGGCAATCATGTTCTGCTGCTGTTGCAAATGGTGTAGTTGCTGGAATTGGTGCATCTGATGCTGCTGCGGTTGGGGAAGGCGAGGGGAGGAGATTTGGGAGTGGGAAGGGGAAGGGGAGATGGGAGTGGAGGGGAGATTAGGGTTTTGGGGAGTGGAGATGGCGGTGTTGGGGTCGGGGAGGGGCTTCTGGGGGGATGTGGTGGGGTTTTCTGCCATTTTTAGACGTGGGGATGAAGATTTTGGATTCAATTTTGTTTTGCTTTGGGTTCCATTCGATTTCTTGCCCTAATTAGCTCCGATCGGATGGCATCGTGGACTAGTGGTGGTCGTGGTCGTGGTCGTGGTCGTGGAGAGAAATGGCAAGGCGGAAGGCCGAGGAGGAAAGAGCAAAACGGTATGCTCACCGAGGTAAAGTTTAATGAGCCAATGGCTTTAACTAAATAACTTAAATCAGCCAATGACGCGAATGTACGGTTTAGTTTTGGGTTCGAATTTGAGTCGAGATAGTTACAATGAACGAGATAATTATGTGATCTTGTAATCAGAAAATTATAGAAAGATACGGAGAAGATGTAAGGAAAAAATAATTTTAAAAAAATATAAAGACACAAGTCTTTTTTTTTTTTATAAATAAACATAAAAATATAATAAATACAAGAAGATACATGTCACAGTTACAAATAATTCACAAGAAGTAAGGTTAAAAAAAAATACTTCTAAATATTTTAGGATTCAAATGAAATGTTAGATAAATATTTCAGGATTCATAGAAAATAAAATTTGTCTCGTTAAAACCTTATTTTACTGAAAAATCCAGTGGAAAGAAGCCAAAGAAAAGCAAAAAGAGTAACGTTCTTGTTATCTCGTTATCCAGTGGAAAGTGTAACAAATCTGTTACACTCTTGCTTAATTGGATTTGCTTAACATTAATTTTATCATTCTTTTGGAATTTATGTGTGTAGAAGAATTATGACAATGTGTGTTTTATCCTACCGCCTTTGATGACACTTCCTTGAAGTTGTGTTATACATGCAACAATATCCTCATATATTATTGTTAGTTTTTCTTTAAAAGTATTTAGTTTTATTAGTTGAATAACTTGTTTAAACCAAAAGTAGTCTTGACTTGCTTCGTGAATAAGAATTATTTTAAAATGATTGGATGAAGTTGCTACCATTGTTTGTTTTATTGGTCTCAATGACATAGTTGTATCAACACATGTAAAAATATATCTTGACTGTAATCTGCCTTTGAGGGGATCAAACAAATATCTTACATTTGTATGCCAATAAGTGGTAAAAAGGATCCTTTTGGATAAAATAGTTCCATGTTAATTGATCATTGGAGATTGCATAATAGATGTTTAACTCATTTGCAATAGTGTTTAATGAGAGTAGAGTTATATCTAACTAATAGATTCGTTGTAAACACAATGTTGGGTCATGTGTTGTAACATCTGTGTTCTTTACTTGCATTTTTGGTCTATCCATTTTAATGATGTGTATTTTTGGCATGGGTAACCTGTGCATTTTGTAGGTGAGTGTTACCAATGAGTTTTAATGGTGTGTTTTGACAATCCAGAGTGTTTGTAAGGTGTGGATTTTGATTTAGGGATTGGTTATCTCACTTGATTTTGTTTTGGTGATCGTGTTGTATCTAAGAGAGTGAGTCCTATTGTGTGATTTGGTATTTTGAGTATCATTAATGTAATATTATTAAGTAATCATAGTATGTTTTGTGGATATTTTCTCTCATTGGATTCTCTTTTGACATGTTATGCCTTGTGACCATGTGAAACTCAAGGTACTCAAAAGATGCCAATCTACATTATCACTTATGATGGCACCATTCATAGATGGGAAGAGGGGATGCATTAGGGGACACCAAGATTGTGTGAAAAGGGAGAGTTTGAGAGAGAGATCGGGGGAGAAATCAGAGGATGTTGTTCGAAAAGGGTTGTTGCCATTTAATTATTAAGTTTTTAAATAGCTTTGTTTGTGTTTTTATTTTACTATAACAATAAGAGTTGTTTATATGTGTACTTTGTCAATTATGTAAGTGTACCAATTGCATTTAGATATGGGACTTTGGGCCTTAGGATCTCCTCCTCCTCTTATGGAGGATGAAAGGGATCCTTTTCCACATGTAACTATCTAATAACCATGAGTATGCTCAATGGATGACACCTTTTCATGTAAAAATTCTTCAAGATTTTATTTGTATGTGTTGATTGATGTAGTAGTATACCATGTGATAAGTGTTTAATTTGTAAATTTGGACAAAATTTGATTTTACCAAAATCTTTCAACTCATCTTCCAACGATTCCTTGGAGTCTTTTAATAAAAGACTCAGCCAACTCATTTTGAGTGTGAATATGAGTTACATGATGTTCAACTTCAATGCCAACTAAAGAACAATAATCTAAGGTTGCGTTTGATACGCTGGAATGAACCGTGGAATCGAAGGGAATGGAATGAAAAAACAGATTGGAATGAAATTCCAATGTTTGGTACAAAAAAAAGGATTGGAATGGCATTCCCTTGGGAATCAAATTCCTGCTGAAGATGGGAATTTCATTCCATCTCAATACCGAAGGAATCCCATTCCCATTATCATTCTCCCTTCTCCCGCAACAGCCCCTATCTCACGCAACAGCCCTCTCTCCCTTCGCCAGCAACAACCCCCATCTCCCGCAACAACCGTCTCTCCTCCCGCTCCCTCCCTCCTCCATCACGTCCTTCGTACGCCGTCAGTCCACCGTTGAATGGCCCGCAGATCCAAAGCCGACAGTCCTCATTGGCGTCGCACCGGTGGCAGCAGCGGCAAAGGCGGTGGTAGTCGTCTTGGGCAACGAATCAGACAAATTACCCTTGGAAAACGCATTCCTTCGTGGAGCGGAGTCCTTCAACGGGACATTCCCGGCGCTCTTCCCCTAGCCAATAGCAGACCCGAACAGATTAGGGTCGGCCTTCGGCAACCCAATCCTTGACGCCGGCGCGTTGGAGGTCCAGCTCTTCCCGAAGATGTCCCCCACCATGGAGGAAGAAGGGTTTGAGAGTCCAGATCTGGCAGCAGGCGTGGGCTGGTGTGTCCAGGAGGGCTTGTTGGGGGCGACGGTCCATGAGGTGGTGGAAGAAGGCGGGGAGGGGGAGGGTTTCTTCTGGTCCTTGAGGGGGCGATTGGAGGAGGTGCGATGGTGGATCCGATGTCGAAGTCGAAGTTGTAGTTCTTAAGGGAGGAGGAGGAGGAGGAGGTGGTGGTGTTTCGTTGGGAGTGGTGGTGTTTCATTGGGAGTAGTAGTTGTTGCGATTTTTACTGGAGAAGGAGGAATTCATGGTGGCGCTTCTGTTCCTGTTGGCAGACTCGGAGGGGAAGAGACGAAAAGTGGTGGTTTTTTCTTGAGAGCGAAAAGTGCTTTCCATTCCACTGTACAATTTCTGATGTACCAAACACTGGAATGAAATAAAATTATTTAATTCCATTCCAAATTCCATTCCAAAGTTCATTCCATTCATCTGTATTTGCATTCCAGCATACCAAACGCAGACTAAGAATAACTTAGATGTAAATTTTCCCACATTATCTAGTCGGATTTTCTTAATTGGGTAATCTGGTAAATGAATCCATAATTTTATAATTTAAGTTAATAGTTTTGCAAATGCTACAAGTCGAAAGAAAGCATATATGAAATCATTTAGAAAATACATCAATGAAGATAATGAAATATATAAATGATCCGCTAGAGGGTGCATAGGATCACATTTATCTCCCTAAAGTCTCTAGGAAAGATGAGAATTCAACATTAACTACGAGTGTGATAATCTAATAATTAATTTGTCTTTTGAGCAAGCAGAGCATGGTAAATGCAAATATCTAAAAAGAAATAAACATTAAACATAATTTGACACATTCAAGACATAAAATGAGAATGTAGATTTTTGAAACAAAACGAAATAACATAAACATTCATCATAATCTAAAAACATAGATAATAATATATAATAATCAAGTACATCATCATTAGAGAAATCATTAGTAATGAAATTAGTTGGAGCTAAGGCTGGCAATGGGTCAGGTATGGACCCAAGACCCATGGATTTGGACCCATAAAGTATGGGTCTAGGTCTTGAAAATGAGACCATGGTCCCGTGGACCTGGACTCGCTAAACCCACTCATTTATTGAGTAGGGTTTGGGTCTAAAAATACCTAAACTCGTGGACCTAATTTGTATATAATATATTATAAGTGAAATATAAGGATTAATATATAATATTTACATTATATATATAATATATATTATTCTACTCTCAAATCTCATTCTTTCATTCACTCATTCATTGAACCATTTAAATAATTGAATCTCAGTTGAATGTCATTGCATTTAGTAAAGTTTATTTGAATCTTAAATCTTAAATGTTGAATGTGCATTTGAGATATATCAGAGTTGAATCTCAACAAGTAACCATGGTTCTATAGTACCTCAAAGAGCCACGGTTTCTTTCACCAAGGCCCTATAGAACCTCAAAGAGTCATGGTCTCTTTCACCTATGCCTACAACAAGCAATCACGTTGTAAGGTTCATATCGATTTTACAGAGGTTCCATACCCCCATCAGCTACGTCTCTACCGTCATGCGAATCCGATCAAAAACCATGATAAAGTCCTTTTCAAAACCATGCATCTCTTTTCAAAATCATTTCAAAAACATTTTCCATTACAAAAATCCTCCTCTGAATACATTCTATTTCAAAGTCAAAATTTTGAAATATTAGTTGTACCAATTTCTAATATTTTCTCAAAATTATTATAACATACAAGAACCAACAGTTAAACTTAAACAGACAGGTTGGTTCACTACCCTGTGTGACTCGCACCAGTCAGTTGTGTTGAGAGCATATGTTGTCTTCCCACGTCAGGGTGTTGTGCTACCTAGACATGCCTCTAGGTCGTGCCCACGAGTCACACCTATTGGCCTCGCCATTAAGTTGCACCATGTATTTTATAGAGAAAGTTAGAAGCATAAAAAACTTCAATGGAAAACTTCAAAAAAACTGGTAAAAATAACGGAATTGCATCATTTAGTCCTAACATGCTACGATACAAGAAATCCTAAGATTATTGATGAAAACAGAGAAGGAGACAGGATAGGACGCGTATGGGTTCGAAGATCGTTGGCATTCTTCTCCTCTTCAGCGACGAGGTCTCCGACGAGCTCTTCCGGCAATTTCCGACCTCCTCTCTCAACCCTCTCACCTAACCTTACTTCCTCTCCACCTTCTGCCCCTCTCCAGCCTCTCGCTTAATGCATGCAACTCCGAGGGGCTCGAACTCCTTTTATAAGGTCCGTTACCACTAACAACCACCCAACGACCCTAGTCTGTAGTGGTTGCAGGGCGAGGCGGAGCAGCAGACGGCTCTGCAGGGCATGGCCTTGCCAGGTGACAGTGCAACGAACAATGCGGGCAGACAGCAACAGCGTATCGCACCGTAGAGTGGTGGATATTGTGATTTTGCTACACTGTACCATTTCTTTGCTACGCAACGACGAATCGTGTTGATAAAACTCGCTGACAATACTCACTTAGAGGACTCTCTCTTTCTCTACACCTCTAATATTTGCCTATAATATGCAACTAGAGTATGCACCTAGACTACTCTAAACTGGGCTAACCAATCCACCAGTCCATTAAGGAGAAACAACAAACTAATCTTACAAAATTATCACATCCATCAATATCATCCATTAACAATTAATCTAAGATTACATGGCACAACTCAATTACATCCTTTCTGAATTCCAAGATGTTACAACTTTTATATTTAAATTCTCTATTCATTTCTCTTCTAGAGAAGCCTAAGTTCCTAACAAATAATGCAAACGACGCATTAAACATCTTTTTACACATTTGCATATGTAGAAACTTTATTTTTGATATTTCTTTTTCAATATGCATTCTATATTTTTAATGTATGTTTGTATTTGACCAAATATCTATTCTTATTCATGTGATATTCATATAGTAGTTTTATACTCAATTTTTATGTTTTTATTTCAGATTTTTAGGTGTTTTCGTTGAGACATCATTGGAACATACATTTTTTTCTTTGTTTCCAATAATATTAATTGATGTATTGATATCACGTTTTGGGTGTACTCTTTGATTTCGTTGATCAAATGCTTTTTAGTATCACTATTTTTTGATTTGATATATAGCGCAACTCATGCAAATAAATATTTGTTGGGTAATCATTGTAGTATATTTTGTTAAAGATTTTGGTGTTGATGTTTTACAAATATTCATTTTAGTGCTACTGCTTTCAAATTATACATATTAGTGTTACTATTTTTGAATTATACTTAATAGTGTTAAATTTTTTGTTCATATCATGTACTATGTTAATGGTTTCTTTTGGTTATTGTTTGTTTTAGGTATTTGAAATGGACCAAACAACTAGCAAATTAGTTGTTGTACCCAATAGTGAAAATGGACTTTTGTAGATCATATTTTGTTACTATTTAGATTTATACATTTTTAGTTGTACTAATCTTAAATAGGAATAGTATTACTATTTCTTGTTAATTGTATTTTTTAAAATTTTGTATGGGAAAAGTAAATGGAATAAACTTCCAATGCATTTTATTACTACTATTTTTTATTATTATCGTAAATTTAGTTTTTATTCTATTTTTTTTACTATTCCACGAAAATTAGGTTTAATATACGATTCCAAGCACCTTGATTTAAAAAAATTAGTTTTATTTCACTATTTTTCACAAATTTAATATTACAAAATGTGTTAGTATATCTTTAGTATTTTCCAATTTTTAGAAAATAATGTTACTTTTTTCACTAATTATCATTACTGTTAGAAAATGATGATAGCATTTTTTTAAAAAAAATTACTACTTACAATATTGTTCAAATTGTATGGATCGTTGCAAAGGCCGTGGCTTGGAGGCAACATTGCTCATGCAGGTTGAAGAGGTGTTGTATACGACGTGTGGCGAGTGGCACTGTATCAAGTCCGTGGGACGGGGCGGCGGCGCGAACCCAACCACTAGTGACAACTGACAAGAAAAGCAAACCGACCAGAGACTTCTCATTTCACTAGTCACTAGCTGTCACCAAACGGCCCGAGACTTCTCATCTCACCTTCCTGCCTCTCCTCCGCACCATGTTCGAAGCCAATGACCACCACCACCACCACTTTCTTCTTCTTTCACTACAAGAAAATCGACGTTTAGCGAGGACAATTTTCCTCGCAACGTTCTCGCAATGTCCTCGTTAGATAGTTTAACGAGTACATTGCGAGGAAAAAGTATCCTCGTAGCTACGTAACTCGTTAAATCAATATTGCGAGGATTTATCTTCGCAATGTACTCGTTTATATTGAGCGAGGACATTACGAGGTAATATGTCCTCGTAAGGTCCTCGCCTTATTGTCGTAACTCCTCGCCAAATCCTCGGTAAGTGCTCGCTAAATATAATGCGACTGTATGTCGTTCCAGTTTTAGCGAGGACATGTCATCGTAACTCCTCGCTAAATCCTTGATAAGTGCTCGATAAATATAATGCGATTATATGGTCGCTGCAGTGTTAGCGAGGACATTTCCTCGCACATTGTTCGCTAAGTGCTCGTCAGTTATCGTTATATTTACGAGGACATGTCCTCGCGAATACTGGACAGTAAAAAATAAAATAAAATTAAAAATTCCATTGAAATACCTGTTACAATGACATTCAAATACCTGTAACAATGACATTCACCACACATACAGATTTCATAATAAAAAAATTCCATTCCATTATACATCATAAGATTTCACATTCAAAGTTTTTACAAAAAAGTAGCTAATACAACATTGAAATATTTTAATACAAGTGGATAAATATAATACAGTAGCTAATACAAAGCTCACTTTCTTCGGGAACCAACTTGCTTTCCTTTACCTTTTGAGTGA
>JAMKQA010026333.1:0-10612 GCA_024699735.1 Posidonia australis
TGTTTTCAGGGGTAAAATGATCGTTTTGCCCCTGAAACATTTCTGAATCATTTCTGAGGCATTTTATTGCACTTTTACCCTGATTTTGTGCTGATTTGACATGCATGCACGCATTAGTGGGTAAATTGCATTCAGTCCCCTAGAGTAGAAAACCCAAATCCGAGGAAAGTCGGAGTCCAAAAGCCCAAATCATCGGAAAACACATGGGAAAACACATTCCATACATGCATGCCAAATCTGAGGCCAAACAGGTGTCCCTAGTCATATGAAATATACATTTTGATCCAGGAGATCCACTTATGCCCACAGCCTAAGCCCCTAAGAGCCTTTAGTAGGAATTCCCAATTAACATTGTCAAAAGCCTTCTCAAAATCCAATTTAAGGAAAAGACCCGGAATTCCATTCAATTTCATATAATGTACAGTCTCCTGCGCCACTAGGAAACAATCACCTATGTATCTACCAGAAAGAAAGGCACATTGGGAATTGTCAATGATTTTATTAAGGATAGGAGAAAATCTTGATGCTAGAGTCTTTGCTATAATCTTGTAGAAACTGTTAACTAAACTTATAGGTCTAAAGTCCTTGACCTCTTTAATACCCTCTTTTTTGGGAATAAGAGAAATAAAAGTCTGATTAATGTGAGCCAGATACTCTAGATCAGTAGTACAGTGAAGCTTGTGGAAGATATCTAAAATATCATCTTTCACAATTTCCCAGAATTGTTGAAAGAAACAAAGAGAGAAACCATCTGGACAATGGACTTTCTCCCCAGGTAAATAGCCAACATTTCTGTGTATCTCTTCCATAGAGAAAGTGGATTTCAAAATGTCTGGATTGAGAATTTTATTGGGCACTAAAATATTCCAATCTAGAGAGGGAATTATTCTACTTGGCTTATTGAATTGCCAAATGAAGTGATCCTCTATCTCCTTGGAAATTAGAAATGGAGATTGTTCCGGAATACCATTAATGATTAAAGAATGAATTGCATTTACTCTTCTTCTCTGTTTTACTATATTATGAAAGAATTTTGTGTTTAGGTCACCTTCTTTGAGCCATTGAATCATAGATTTTTACTTTCAGTATATTTCTTGTTCTTGTAACAGAGTAAAATGCTCATCTTTGAGGGCTCTCAATTTATTTTGAAAGATGGCTTGATTTTTGAAGGACTCCACCGAATCTATGAACGTTATTTGGGATTCAATTACCTTTAGTCTTTCTTTTCTTTGTTCCCTAATAGGGCCAATCCAAAGGATGATTTGCTTTTTTAAGAATTTTAATCTGTGAGCAAATCTGGCCACAGGTGAAATAGACAAACTAGTGGTTAAGGAGTTGCGCCAACATTGTTTTATAAAGGAGGAGAAACCCTCAATTAGCAGCCAAGATTTGTAAAACTTAAAAGGAGGAGGACCCCAGTCATATGGGACAGTGTTAAGTGTAATGGGGATGTGATCTGAAATTACCCTGGTTTTTCCCAAACAGAAGGAATTAGGATATTTGTCTACCCAGCCTATGGAGATCAAGAATCTATCCAGCCTAACCATAATAGGCTGGGGGTGAAAGTTTGACCAAGTATATTTACAATTATTAGGAGGAAAATCTAGTACAAAGTTATTGTCAATAAAGTTATTGAAACCCCTCATATGAGATGAAATGCCACACCTGGAAGAATGTTCATCCGGAAATCTTATAATGTTAAAATCACCACCTAAAATCCAGTTTTGATTAACTTTTTCACTGATGTAGTTCAATTCCTCGATAAAATTTCTCTTGAAACTAAGGTCACAAGGACCATAGACTCCTGTGAGCCACCACTCAAAGTTATCCAAGAGATTTAAGAAGGATAGGGAGATACTATAAGTTGCTTTAATGGTGTTAGAAAGTTTAAACATACTATCATCCCAGCCAATAAGAATTCCCCCGGAGGCACCCAATAAAGGAAGAAAAGACCATTGGTTTATAAAGCCACCTCCAATATTTTTTAAAATGTTGGGGGAGAAGGATTCAAGTTTTGTTTCGCTAATAATAATTATATTGCATTTATTAGTTCTAATAAAATTTTTTAGGGCTCTTTTTTTCCCACTGCTGCTCATACTTCTAATATTCCAGGTTGCAATCAACATAATTTATCTGAGGAAATATAAAGAGAATCCAAGTTCTCCATTATGCAGGAATTATCATTTAGGTTTAAAGAAGTTAAACCTTGATCTTTTCTGACAGAATTGTAAAAAGATTTAGGTTCATCTAGGAAATTTAAAGTAATTCTAATCTTATTGCAAAAACTATTAAACTGATCATATGAATTCCAGGTTAAAACTTGATTCAATAAATGATTAGGATTATCTTCTAAATCAGAGGAAATGATTCAGATGTAAAAGATGAAACCGATGCTGAAGAAGATATATAAGTGGCAGCAGTAGAATCAAACTGAGGAGAAACTAGGCATGTATTAGAAATAGTATTACCTGGCGCATGGATGGGAGTGGGTGGTTGAGGATTTGCTGCAACCTCATTTGAGCCACCCAGATCATCACTTTCTAAACAGTCATATACAACCAACACCTTCTTGAACTTGGATAACGATAAATTTCTCGTTTTGATTTCCATTTCTATGAATCTAGCTGTGTCTTCCTCCTTAGGAGTATGATTTGGAGAGGTGCTAATCGAAGATGTAGGAATGCTGCCTTTCTTTAAGGAGGAAGGAATGGGAGTAGGGAGTAAACCAGGAGAGTTGGAGATTGGTTTAGGACTAACAGGTCTAGTCCAAACATGTTTCCCTTCTCTAGATATTCTATTGCCCTTAGATCCTCTCCACCCTTTGTTGTTTTTAAACTGCTTTCGAATAGGCTTCAGGCTAGTTGGATTAGAATAGCCAGAGGGGGCTTTGGCAGGCCAGATTTGGTGCGACGCAGGGGTGTTTCCCGAGGTAGAACAAAGGTCCTAACTGAGTCTAAATTTGATTGGGTAAACAAATTTACCAAAGGCAAAATATTTGCAGTCTGGAATGTCCTTTGCAGGATGAGATTTTATTCTTATTCTAGCAAAACCCAGGTGTTTCACATGATCAATGGTAAGATCCACCTCCAATAGGTTAGCAAAGTCGGCTACCATATGACAGAATATATCAACATTCCAAAGATGATGCGGGATACTTTCTAATCTAATCCAGACACCATCCTCTTTCAGAGTACTGATCGCATTAGAGTTTGGGGTCCATGGGATGAAAGAGGTAGAAATTCGTTGCAACAGATGTCCATGCATCTTAAGTGAGTCAGTTCTAGCTTTTATAGAAGGAAAGATCAGAAGGAATTTACTAGGAGAGGAGGCTTGTATATCCACTTCAGAACCATTTGTCCAATAGGTTCGGACATGATTTTCTAATGTCTCCTTGAAAGACTGGAAGCATGTGCCGTTAGTATCGCACTGCAGGATAACAACTGATAGTGGTTGCACATAGATTCAGATAAAGGTAAGAGAATCGGGTTCTGCGGAGAGAGGCCGAGAGGGGTCATACCGTCAGGTAGTGGAGACACGTCCTGAAAGTATTTGCATATAGCAACCGAATGAGAGGGACATCTACATCTAAAGCATGTACCAGAATACTTACATGAGGTTTTAATATGACCTTTTAATCCACACTGAAAACATCTACCATTTAACTTGCAAAAGCTTACCCAAGGAGGATCGTGTTTTTTCCTAGAAACCACCTTCCAGTCGACGCTCTGATCCTCAGGAGGAAGATGGGTGAGGGTCGAATAGCCAGTAACGCAAGGAAGGGGAAGTGCTTTAGCAGGAGATGTAAGGATTTCAAATCTCAAGCCAGAGGAGGCAAATCGTTTGCCAGTAAAGGAAGGAGAAGGAGATGAGAAAGGAGGACGACTAGAGTTAATGTTTCTGTCAGAGAAAGACCACTCGTCCGAAATTTCTTCCGTGCGGGAAGAAAAAGCGTGAGGTTCATTTTTGGTAGTGCCATTATAATTACATGGAAAAGTAACGTTTATTGTACTTTGACAAGAAGTTGTACAGTACGAATTATAATTACATGGGAAAGAATGACCGAAAGAAATGTGGAAGGGGCTTGTAGTAGCAAATGGATCTCAAGGGTCACACAAAGAAGAAACAAGGGGGAGGGAGTGGTGGAACAGGAAGAGGAGGATGCGGTCGGTCAACAAAAAAAAAAAATTCCTCCACACGTGCGACAGACGGAGGAACCGACGCAGAACCAACAGATAAGAAGATTTGCAGGCCCTTTTTTTTTTCCTCTTTTTCTTTTGAAAGAAATTTGCAAGCCATTGAAGCAACCATGAACATAGACAGAGGTATCCAAGAGTTACTCCAAGCAATGACAAATTTTTGGGTTGCTACGATTGATTAATTTTGCACCTCACGCTTGGTGAGTTAAATATTTTTCTAGCTTGTTCACAAATTTGACATTGGCCACCTCATTTTACAACTTCAGGTTTGTTTGTTCGTAGTTTATTAATAGATTATTTAAAAAATGATGACATGACATAAAAATTGGTCGTTTAATTGTAAAGTTTGAAAAATAAGAGCAATGCAAAATTAAATTTTGATTTGAATTTTTTGAGATATATGATGCAACGGTGACATCATCTGGACCAGTAATTGAATCACATGAAAATTCGTTTTGATTTGAATTTTTTGAAATATATGATGCAACGGTGACATCATCTGGATCATTAGTTGAATCACATGAAAATTTATTTGATACTGGTTGAACCATTAGTTCAATTTTAAAAATGTCAGTTCATATAATCCATGCCCATAGTCCATTCATAGTCCACGTAATACGTTCAGCCAATGTACACAATTCATACAAATGATTCACACTTTCAATATTCATACTCCACAAAGTACACATGCATGGCTTACTTAATCAATGTCACATATATAAATTCACATGATTTATAAAATAAATAAAAAAAGCCATCGAATCATAATGATATGGGGTCATCTGGTTGGTTAGCCCATACTTAGGCCCATGTTGGTTTAGGTCACCTGGTAGAACAAGGCCTACGTAGTCCCATCTGGTCGATCGATTCAAACTTAGGCCCATGTTGCTTTGAGCGACCTGAAACTAAGTCTATTGACTTAATAGTCTTACCTATCACCATTTAGTTATAAATATTTCTCTATACAAATACCAAGGTATGCATTAATGTTAAGGATACACATGATTTGATTCAACACAAACCAAACCGTGTTAATCGATTTAGAATAAATTGAAACCAAATCGAACCATTTAATTATTAAAATTAAACCGAACCAACCAAAGAGTTTTTGATTTGGTTTGATTCTGTTCAATTCATGATTTATTATTCATTTTTTAAGTTATGATTTATAAGGCTAAAATAAATAAAATATTGATCAATAATTATCTAAAATACAACACATAATTAAATATATTATGTTTCTCTTAGCATAGAAAATAGTTTTTAAAATAATGTTAAAAATAATATATAATATTATTCTAAAACATTACTTATTTATCTCTTATCAAGTTTAACTTCAATACAAATATAAATTCATGCATATATTTGGGGTATTTAATGATACGTGTGTGTGTGTGTGTGTGTGTAGAAGTGGATGTATATGAACATATATCGGTTTGGTTTAGTTAAACAAAGTCCTTAAATTGAACTAAACTATCTTTTATCGATTTGTAAACTTCTTGAACCAAATCGAACCATTCTTTACAAACAAACCAAACTCAACCATAAAACTTGGTTCACTTGGTTGTGTTTGGTGGCTTAAGTCAACGAATGTGCATCCCTAATTAAGTTTCTTTTACATCAAAAATCTGATCTTCACCCTAAGCTAGAACTGTATTTGGCTTAAGCATCAAAGGATTTTCGACCAATAGGTAGTGCCTTTTGATTACTTTTTCTCTTAGTCTCTCTAAGACTCCTCTAAATTACTCTTTCACTGAGCACTTTGGAGCATGCTAACCTCGCTCAAGCGAGCCCATTTGGACAAACAAGCATGTCACATGTTAGCTTAGCACTTTCAAAGAGGCAAGAACATATAACATCCACAACCCAAAAATCATCAGATCACTTGAAAAGGAACAATTATTAAAATTGTAAGATCCATAACTGAACTTGAAATAATAAAACAAATACTAGTTGCAGTAAATTATTTATTCAATATGATCTATTTTCAAAACACAAAGTCAACGATTATTAATAACTTACTCAACTTCTAAATACCTTTTCAATTTGGTTTTTTTGTGTCACCGTACTTGAAGCTACTATCGATGTTAATACCTCTTTAAAACGATAATTATGTTAATATAATCCTTAGACTAATAAATTATTATGAATACCTTGGTCGTCTGCCTCAATTTGTTTTTACCTCATGTTACTTAATCAAGGTTAACTCCAACCAGAATCTATAGAAATTACTAACTCGTTTTCTATCTAATATAACGTATTAACGCTAATTAATACAAAATTCGTCTCTCTCTATGTGGTCCATAACATATGAGAAGGAGAAGAAGAAGAGAAAGAAGAAATATAGGGTATTAAGGAAAAAGATTAAGGGTAAATGAGTCTTTTCGATGACAAGGAACAAAATTATTTGACACTATTGAGATTAAGAAGGTATTGACAAAAAAAATCCTTTTAATTTTCACAAATGGTAACCCACTTTTGACTACTCAGTACTACCGATTAGGATAGAACAATTTCTAATGGGTCGACTCAATGGTGGTCGAATTTACCCGACTATCTTATATGCTAAGGGGTCTTGTTTCATGCACGGTGGTCAAAAAAACTTGGATTGTGACTTGTGAAAGAGTTTGCACTTATTGCTACTTATTGCTGCTTTTAGGATGCACTTATTGCTGCTTATTTGTCCTAGTAATTGAGACAGGTGACATTGACTATATTTGTTTTTGCTCTCAAAATGATTCCAAATGGCAAAAAGTTTGCGTGGTTGTAGTTCTTTAGAACTCTTCTACAATAGCAACTCCTTAGGAAGGAAAATTCCATTAGGAGTTGCTTCCAATCAAATCTCAAAATCCTTGAGATTAGTGTTTGTTTGGACTCTAAATACCCATCTCCTTAGGGAAGCACAAGAATGACAAGAGCTTCCAAACAAACATTGCCAACAACTCCAGCCCATAGCTGATGATGATTGTTTGATTCAATGATGTTGAATGGAATTATGGTGTTTCTAAAGTAATCACAATTATATTAATATGAAAATGAGAAGGGTTTTTTTGTTTGAATATCCTCGTTGAAAGCCATATTGTCGTCAATATGACTGCTTACGACGAAAATTACCACTACATATTTGATAAGTCCAAAAGCTTACCTGTATGTAGACATGGAAATCGGGTCGGGCCGGCCTACCTGTATGTAGACATGGAAATCGGGTCGGGCCGGCCCTGGGCCGCTCGACCCAGTCCGGGTCGGGGGAAAAATCACATGGGCCGGGCCAAGGCAGGTCCGTCGTGGGCCGTGGGCCGTGTCGGGCCTAACGGGCAGGCCCGCTAAGGCCCACAGAGTAGGTCCATTTAGGCCCACGAATACTCCTTGGACCGGGCTGGGCTGGGTCGGCCCATGTATAGTAAAAAAAATTAAAAAAAAAACCAGAAACAGCCTGGCTCGTTTATAAAAATAAAAAAAAAAACAAACAATGCCGGGCCCAGCAGTCCGGCCTGTTTTAAAAATTAAAAAAAAAAAAAAAACAAGGTCGACCCAGCAGTCCGACCCGTTTTAAAAATTTTTAAATAAAAAAATTAAAATAGGGCCAGACTGAGCAGCCCGACCCGTTAAAATAAAGCAACAATCATTTTTTGTTATTATTATTATTATTTTTTAAAATTCAATAATTATGACTAGAAGAATCAAAGAGAATATTTTCTATTACAGGTGGCTACAACAACCATGACTGAGTCCTACAAACAATGGATGGCTAAGAAGCGAGGTGTTCAAGATAATGTATTGTTAGCTAATGATTCCTCAAGTATGTTATCACTTCCTCGGAGGTCTTTCTCTACTAGCAAGATTTTTGGAAAATAATGGACGAGCGGGTATGCCCCATTAATCATCTAGCTAGCGGTTTAGGACTTCTCTGTTTCACGGAGACGGTAGGGATTTGACTTTTAATGGACCACAAAAGGATCCTTGTAAATCCATTAGTTCAATTCCATTAGACCTCATTTACTAATTGATAAGATTAAACTTGAGATGTTTCCATTAAAGGTGTGATTGGATTCAATAGAATTTGAATTATATGTACTTTCTAGTATAATATAAAAAGTTAAATCTTTAAAAATTTAAATAACATGCAATTAGTATTTTGATAATCGCTATAGGAATCAAGGAAGGTGGTGTAACATCAAGCATGTACACGAGGTAAAATTTCAAGACCTAAAGATACTTCCTGTCGATAACTCTAGAGAATCATGCACAAAAGATAATTTTCTCACGTTGGAAAAGGATTATAATTTCCTGTATCAAAATACTAAATTTATGCTTAGAGGAAGTATCCTTCAAACGAACACAAGAATCTAAGTCTCGCCAGAAGAAAAAAAAAAATCTTACAAGTGCATGCGTAAGCTTTTTCTTCTACTACAATTTACTACAGTGCTATCTCTATTTTTAAGACAATGAACTTCATTAAGTAGACTTTTTGAAAGTGCGACGCAAGAAAGGAGTTTATCATGTGGTCATTATAGACAAATACGGTGTCTATGCATCAATGCAACGTGAGGATTACTTGAGAACCATGTAAATTTATTGGAGGATTAGTCTAATTATTAAATTTATTTTATCTACTTATTGTGAATTGATTTTGAGTTAGATATCTTAAAATTATGATACAGTAGCATGTTTTAAATGGATAAACAATCTTCATTCCACATCATTCACTCACTAAAAGGATGCTCATCATATGTCCATCCAGTAGAGCAATGACATCCATAGATAATTAAGGGATAGAGAAGAAGAAAGTTTACTTAGACACACACACACACACATGGTGATCGATGTATGTATATAAGTTGTGAGAAAAAAAAGGAGGATGGGAGCTCATTTATACAGAGAAATCGAAACTACTATGGCAATTCAATGTAGTTAAATAGTAGATATCTTCTTCTTCTTCTTTTGTTGTAACGTGATGTAGTGGACATCAAGTGCTAGACTAATTGATTCCCTTCAAACAAAGGCAGTGTATGATGCATATTGTTGTTTGAATTTTCAAGTAACATGGTGTAGTAGTGGATATCAAGTACTAGGCTAATCGATTCCCTTCAAACAAAGGCAGTGTATTAGTGCATAATGTTGTTGAATTTTCAAGTGAAACAAAAAAAATAATTATGATGACGTCTTATGTGTGTGTCATCAACGTCTTCGTTTGCACTTGTACGTGTATGTTAGCTACCTAGGGTTCAAACTTTAGACAAATTGCAATGGGAGTGTTGCTTGAGTTGTTTGGGATACTTCAACAAATGTATAGGTTAAGCATTTTGGCCTATGTTGGTAGGTCATACTCAAACCCAAGATAATAGTTTCATGGGCTCATCGCACGATCAAATTAGGTTAGTAATGTTCGGTTCATCCATATGTAACGCCTCGAACCCGGACACGTTATCAAAACACAGTATCACAAGCCTAATTACACAAATTACAGAACAAAAGGACTGTAACTAAGGCTCACCTCTAGGATCTCGATGCGCGGCTAGGAACTCTGATTCCTGCACCGGAAACTGGCTACACGCGGTCTGCACCTGAAAAACACACAGCACGCGTGAGTGACATCTAAGTCACTCAGTACGCGCCCCTAAAACACACAACAAACTAACAAGCACAACAGAACCAAAAGAAAACTTGTTTCCTATCATTACAAAACTTGATTTTCTTCCTTAAAAATCATTTTCTTTATTAATTCAACACGTGGGACTTTAATCCCAAAAGCCAATTCCTTTTTTTTTTTTACAAAATCACCACTTGGGACCTCAATCCCAAGCCAGGTTTTTTCAAAAGCCACAACCCTTTCCTTTCTCAAAACATGTGGAAATTCTTTCAAAAACCACCTTACTTTCAAAACATTCTTTTTGGAATTCATTTTTCTTTTCCAAAACCATTCCATTTCAACACTAGGGATTTTTTCCCAAAACACACTTCCTAACAAGATCCAGCCTAAAAAAACACTGCCCCATTGGGCTCAAAACCAAAACACAAACACCGAATGACAACTGGTTAAAATATCATCATTTCTCTTCAGGATTCTAGGACCATTTCACAAGTCCAATCCTGACCACACACTTACACACATTCCACTTACTTAATCATTTCCACTTTCATTACTGTCGTTACCTTGATCAGAGGTAACCTGGCACACAAGCAGTAGGTGAGGACATCCTTCCCCAACCTCCAGGCACTGCCGCGATGGGATTCCCCGTGCGGGATGCCACCGCCCCGGCCAACAAGCCTCACAATTTCCTGTTCCTCACAGGAGCACGGAGATACGTCTCTGGAGACGCCCCAGTCGGTGACCCGAACAACTAGGTCCAATGACCCAGACTCAGCCTACACCGTCGGCGACCCAAACAACTAGGCTCAAAAGCCCAGGCTCAGCC
>JAMKQA010026337.1:0-10471 GCA_024699735.1 Posidonia australis
GGCGACTCCTTTCTTTTTCTTCTTTTCTTTTCCTTGCGCATGTCGCCAGTCGAGGCATGGCTGTGATCCGCCTTCTCCCTTGTGGGTCGGCATGGTCACAACAGCTTACTGCTTTGGCAGAGGTCGAGGCCCCGAAAGCACCACCCGTTCACTGCCTAAGCTTTGGCTGGGATTTAGAACGAGGACCTTAATTTTTTCTAAACTCGAGTCGAAGACCTACTCACCCTTAGTGTGTGAACCTGGAGTAGATGACTTGATAGGACATCCCTAGTTGGTGAGAGAGTGCATACTAGGGGCATGCATTTGCATCTAATACCACCATAATCATTACATCTTTTCTGACTTGTTTGTCTTTGTGCATAGGATTTCTGATCTGTGAGTTTCTTTAGTCTGAGCTCAAGATCTTTCCTTTCACTGACTCCATTTGCGACCACATTTTCGATCGCATCTCCCGAGTTATTCGTCCCTTCTGACGATAGCTCGTCCTAGGGTTCGTCCTGTTCTTCCTAGCCGCAATCCAATCCTTACTCGCTCGCGATCCACGATGGCCCAGCATGCTGGTGAGTCCCTTTCTCCTATTGTCTAGGAGGAGGTCCCTATCTCGGGACACTCTTCCTATGTGTTTGTTCCTATCATCTCTGCTGCCTCCACTTTTGCCTTAGCCTCTGGAGGACCTCCACCACCTCATTTCCGCGTCCCTGTGGCAACCTCGCCTTTGGGATCACCTGCCTGGTCTTCTCCTGCTGTCGGGGCCACAGCAGTCGAGCCTGTCTCCCCTCAGGGCTATGTGTTTACTAGCCCTCCTCCTACTACGACTGTTTCTATAGTAGCCACCCCCCAATTCGGACAACTGGGCTCTCAGCCTCTTGCTTCCTCCCCTATTTTGTCTCCTTCCTTAGGAGCTACTAGCGATGATCCCGTTACCACGTAGCTGCAACAAATGTCGACCCTTGCCCAACAGTTGCAAGGATTGGCACTAGCACTCCAGCCCTTCTCAGCTTTGTCTTTCCCAGCTCCCGAGTTGCCTGCGCAACCGGCTTTAGGACCACAGTTTGCACCTACCACACTCCCACCACAGCCGTCGCCATCCCTTGTTTCTCCGGCAATAGGGATGTTGGCATTACCCTCTATTACACCAGTACAGCACCCACCACAGCATGCATCCCTCCTATCTGATGGCCAGCCCCCTAGGCTGGCGGGAGCACTACCATCTGTGAGCATTGTACCGGAGACCATCCCGGTCCAACAACTCTTGCTCCCACATTCTGCACCACTAGTTGCACCACCACCTGCTTTTCCGTCACCCTTTTATCACACACAAGGGTCATCTTTTATCCCACTGCACACTACACCCATGCACGGCTACACTGGCCATACTATCGTAGCACCAGACGGCAGAATGGTGGATCCAGAGGAGCCCTTAGGGGCGACCCATACAGTGTACACGGCACCCGCCTGTATTGCACAGTCCATAGCTGCAATAGCTCCAGAAGCTCTCCTCGTGAGAGTAAATCATCTGGAATGCACTCTCCGACAAGTGCAAGGTGGGGACCGCCAGTCCTACCAATTCTGGGACCTCTGTTATTTCCCAAAGGCGACTCTCCCCCCGAATTTTCATATTGTGGAATTTGAAAAATACAATGGTAGGGGTTACCCAATTTCCCACCTCAAAGCCTATTGCAGAAACCTTGCTCAACTCCAGGCTGACGAAAGGTTGTTAATCTGCCTGTTCCAGAAGAGTCTCACAGGGCCCGCGTTGAAGTGGTTCACTTCCCTCAACATGGCCACCATCAAGACTTGGGATGACCTTACGCAGGCGTTCCTAGAGCAATATTCCTTCAACCTCAACTTAGTCCCCATGCGGGAGGACTTAGTCGCTCTCAGGCAGAGACCCCAAGAAGCATTTGGGGAGTATCTTGGACGAAAGACAAGGATAAACCCTCTGACGAGGAGTCTATTGAGATAGTGATCCGAGGAGCACAGCCAGCGATCGGGGATCTGCTTAGCATTCAACCTGTCACCACTTTTTCTGCACCACTTCGGGCGGGTGCCCGTGTGGAGAGTTCACTGCGTGGCGGCAGTTTTCCAGCACTCTCAGCATTTGCCAATCAGACCACTTCCTCACATAGTGGCCCTAGCAGCAGCAACAATCCCAACACCAATCCACCCAGGAGGCGGGATCCCTCCAAAAATACTGTCTCTTACATTAGATCCCCTACTGCTCCAGCAGATGTCCGCCAGCCCCCACAGCGCCAAGTAGTTTATGCACCCACGCCTACACCTAGAGCACAGCATGCATCACATATTACCCCCACTACCACACCAGTATATCCTAACCCACCGGTTAGGACGCGCCCACCGTTGGCACATCCACAGCCGAAGCGACAACGCCGTGACCGGCGCCATTATACCCCTTTAGTGGAGCCGTAGGTATTCCCTAAAGTCGCATCCTTGCTGAGGTTACCAGAGGTACACCCCCCGCCTAATCCGCTGCCAGCCTGATTCAATGCCAATGCGTTCTGCAATTTCCATCGGGTGGCTGGCCACTCGATGGACAATTGTTTGACACTCAGGGATGCCGTCCAGGATTTGATTGACTAGAGGGTCATTGTAATTAATACCCAGGCAGCCGCCCTAGCACATCCCCTAGTAGCGCACCCAGCACAGCAAGCACGGCCAGCACACCCCAGCATAGTTAGTCAGCCCTTGCCACAGCATCCGCCTCCGGGAGCACCAGGTTCCTCGGGAGTTAATTTTGTTTCTTCTTCTCCTTCTAGGTCTATTTATTCCCCTATCTGCCCAACTTCTTTGATTCATGATGTGTCTTCCCCTTTTCCCCACCATTTGTATCGCTCCTTCCTCGATAATGCCGAGGAATCTATTTTTATGATCCGTCCTATTGTTGAGTCAGAGAACCCTGAGGTGCCAATTGTAGCATATCTCCTGACACCTACTCCAATTTATTTAGCAACCTGGCCCCAGTCTAGTTTAGGTCAGCCAGTATATCCCCAGGTTGACCAACACCGTCACCAATACCCCCGACATCCTCAGGGACTCACCTATATCCTTCAAACGCACCTGTACAGATAATAGCCCGTCCCCCAGTTGTTGTTACTCTGACCCACGACACGCATCGTGTTCCTTACAATTATGCCACAGGAATGTGTGCAGAGGTGCCACAGTCAGGTAGAGTATACAAACCCCCAACAGTTAGGCCTAACCCCTTAACCCAAATCCCTAACCAGTTACAAACCCAGCCATCTAGGTCAGCAGTAGCCCTTGCCCAATTTCAAGCACATTCTCCCCAACCACCTATGCCTAGAATAGCACCATCCTATCCTACCACTAGCAGCCAACCTTCAACTGACATCACTGCCCAGCTTAAGAAGGTTAGAGCCATTATTTCTATTTGGGACCTAATCCATACATCGGCTGAACATAGAGAAGCTTTCCTTAGGGTCTTTCAGGCAGCTCGTGTATCCCAGACCATAGAGCCTGCTACCCTGGAAAACATGGTAGGAATGATAGCGGCACCTCAGGTTATCTCCTTCTCTAGCCTAGAGTTGCCCCCTTCTGGCACCAATCACAACTCTCCCTTGTTCATCACTGCGCAGTATCGAAGTTTTCGCATTCCCCTCACACTAGTGGGCAATGGAGCAGGCCTTAATGTTTACCCCTTGCACACAGCAAGTGCAATCGGATTCAAGTCCGAGGACATTATACCAACGGTGAAAGGGATGACAGCTTTTGATAATACGCATCATGATGCGCTTGGAATCCTAATCATTCCCCTGACTATTGGCCCTGCTTGCTTCGACGTGGAGTTCTACGTCATAGATATCGAACCTTCTTTCAATCTTTTGCTTGGACGCCCTTGGCTTCACAAGCATCAAATCATTCCTTCAACCCTCCATCGCATGATTAAGTTTTGTTGGGATGACAACGTTGTTGTTGTCCTAGCAGAAGACATGGAGAAGGTTGAGTCTGTCTCAGCTCTAACCCCGCGAACCGTTCACTTCGAGCCTAAACCTACCGATGTCCTCTATCAAGTTAATCGGTTTGAACCGGTTAATTTTATTCCGCCCTCAGAGCTTGCCGACCATTTGGCCACTTCTGGCAACCCATGTTTGATGATCAACAACCTGTGTCGCAAATGGGGATACGAGAAAGGATCACCTCTTGGGCTTTATGGTATTGGAGCCGAAGAATGGGTCGAGAGAGACGGTTTGGGTTACGAGCGATGCAGCCAGAGGAAGAGATCACAATGCCAGGGTAAGTCTTCCAAGATGATTATTCCACGAGATTTATCCAACTTTGTTAGCATAGGCATTATGGATCCAAACCACAGTTCCTATGCAGTGTCAGCACCACCAGCCTGGATCTGCCTAGAGGGTTCATATCAAGACAACATCCAGCTAGAACAGCAGGGTATATGGCAGGATATCGTACAGAATGATAGGCAAACAGAGCAGTCAGCATCCCAGATTATGGTGCAAGAAGCAGACTCAGACGATGACATTGGGGATCTGGACCTTCTATTTCAAGAACAGCTAGACATGCTTGCAGAAGATATAGCAGAGCATGACCGCAGAAGAAAGGGCAAAGCAGTTGTTACAGCACCACCAGCAAACGCACCAGTACCACCCTAGGATCAAGTTTCAGTTTTAGTCCTGCAAGGAACAGACGGAAGGGATACTAGACCATTGGAGTTAATCTCCTGTCAGCCGGGGGGCGGGTCTAGTTGGTATTGGCAATATAAGCCTCACCATGAGGGTGAGGATCAAAACCTTGAAGCAAGTGCAAGTAGTATAGGCAGTGGCGGCCTCACCAGTTTATAGTAAAGCAACCGCCAGCAAGCAGAATTTTGTACAGTTAGCAACACAAAAGAAAATGATACAAATATCAAAAAATTAAAAAACAAGAATAAAGAGGCATCCACATCAAAGGTAGGGACTCTTAGCTCCTCAGAACATCTAGACAGGGAAGCAGAAGCAGCAATGCAATGTCGATATAGAAGCACAAAGGTCACTGTGACAGTCCTTAAACGCCATCAGGGCGCAAAATCAGAGGAAATCTTCTCAGTGAACATAACCGACCCGGCATTTGAAAAAGAGATCCTATCAGAACTGATCGCCTATGAAGAAGACGATGAGATGCATGGAGCAAATAATGTGGAGGAGCGCTCGCAAATTTCATTCTATGATGATGATCCAAAAGGCCCAAATCTTCATGTCGAAGAGGAAACGGAGCTTATCAACATCGACACGACAGAGGAAGTAAAAGAAACACGCATCAGTGCCAAGTTATCACCACAAGTAAAGGCGGAGTTTATGGCTCTCCTGAAGGAATATGTAGATGTCTTTGCATGGAGCTATGATGACATGGTGGGGCTAGATATTGAAGTGATAGTCCATACATTGCCACTAATTCCAAATTCAAGGCCAGTTAAACAGAAGATCCATAGATGGCGACCCCAATGGCTTTTAAAGCTCAAGGAGGAGATTATGAATTAGTACAAGGTCAACTTTCTCATGGTTGTGTTGTATCCTGAATGGCTCGCCAACGTGGTACCAGTGCCAAAGAAGGATGGACGGGTTCGCATGTGCATTGACTATCGAGATCTCAACAAAGCGAGCCCCAAAGATGATTTCCCACTCCCTCACATTGATATTCTGGTAGACAACACTACAAGGCATAAGATGTTGTCTTTTATGGACGGATTTTCTGGGTATAATCAAATCAGAATGGCTGAAGAAGATATGGAGAAGACATCCTTTATCACTCCATGGGGAGTCTTCTATTACAGATTGATGCCATTCGGATTAAAGAATGCAGGTGCAACATATCAGAGGACTATGACAACTATATTCCACGATCTTATGCATCAGGAGGTTGAAGTATACGTGGACGACATGATTGCCAAATCTAAAGAGCCCGAGGACCATCTTGCCGGTTTATGAAGGTTGTTTGAGCACCTGCAAATATATAAGCTCCGCCTGAACCCCAACAAATGTGTATTTGGGGTATCTTCTGGAAAACTACTGGGTTATATCATCAGTCAGAGGGGAATTGAAGTAGACCCCCACAAAGCCAGAGCAATTATTGAAATGCCTCCCCCTACCACTGAGAAAGAGATTCACGGTTTATTAGGCCGACTACAATATATCAGCAGGTTCATTGCACAACTTACGCCTATATGTGAGCCCATATTTAAGCTATTGAGGAAGAATGCCCAGACTTGCTGGAATGATGAATGTCAAGCGACCTTCGACAAAATAAAACAACTTCTGGTGAAAGCCCCAATTTTAGTTCCCCCCGTGCCAAGGCGCCCTTTGCTACTATATCTCTCTACCACACAGCATTCCATGGGCGCAGTTCTGGGGCAGCATGACGAATCTAGGTGCAAAGAGAAAACTATTTACTACCTCAGCAAAAAGTTCAATGACTGCGAGGTTAAATACAACCCGATAGAGAAAGTCTGCCTATCCCTGGTGTGGGCCACACAGCGCCTCTAGCATTATATGATGGCGTATCTGATTCTCTTGTTATGTCAGCATGACCCAATCAAATATCTGTTCCAGAAGCCAGCTTTGGTGGGCAGATGTGTCAAATGGCAGGTGATGTTATCTCAATACGATATCACCTTTGTCACACAGAAGTCCATGAAAGGACAAGCAATGGCAGATCACTTGGCCGACTTACTTTTGCCAAAGTACCAGCCTTTGCAGACCCAGTTCCCAGATGAAGATATATTGTTTGCAATGGGTGACGAGGAACCGGAGGGACCTCAAAACGAGCGGCAATGGTGTCTGTATTTCGACAGTGCAATCAACAAGCGAGGAAAAGGCATCGGTGTAGTTCTAGCCACGCCACAAGGACAGCTTATTCCCTTTGCAAGGAAGTTGACATTTGAATGAACCAATAATGAAGCCGAATATGAGGCCTGTATCCTAGGTTTACAAATAGCAAGGGACCAAGGCACCCAAGAGCGCCACGTGTTTGGCGATGCAATGCTAGTTATTTCACACGTCAATGGTGACTGGTGGACAAAAGACCAGAAGTTCGTATTATATCATGAACACTTGCTGAAATTGACTGAGGAATTTGAAGATGTCAAGTTTTCCTTCATGAAACGGGCCAAAAATGCATATGCAGACGCTTTGGCAACCTTGGCATCATGGTTATCACTCCCAGAGGCACAGGCTATAGATATTTCAGTCACATGCATTGAACAGCCAGCACATTGTATGCATATCCAAGAGGCGCCATCATCCGCTGAACCGCCTTGGTATAGTGATATTAAAGCATTTTTTAAGTCTGGTAGTTTCCCTCCTAGCATTTCTGCGTCAGATAAGAAGACCTTGACATGGTTAGCATCCAAATATGTGCTAGGGGTCGGGCAACTATACAGAAGGTCTTATAACCAAATGCTCCTCAGGTGCGTAGAAAAAAAGGAGGCAGATATGGTAATGCTGAAAGTCCACGCAGGCACCTGCGGCCCACATATGAATGGGGTTCCTCTAGCCAAGAAAATTATGCTACAGGAATATTTCTGGTCCACCATGGAAACGGACTGTTGCCACTTTGTTAGAAGATGTCATAACTGCCAGATACATGGCAATTTTATACATGCTCCCCCACAGCAATTGCATAGCATGTCATCACCCTGGCCATTCTCTACCTGGGGAATTGATGCTATCGGGGTCATTCATCCTGTGGCATCCAATGGGCACCGTTATATTCTGGTAGCCATCGATTATGTTACAAAGTGGGTCGAGGCAGCGTCCTACAAGACAGTCATAGCAGCTATTACAGAAATTCATCAAGAATAATATTGTCACCAGATATGGGGTTCCATTTGCTATCATTTCAGACAACGGAACTAATTTTATAGCAAAGAGAGTTGAGGATTTCCTCCAGAGTTGCAAGATCAGACATCACAGATCCTCCCACTATCAACCTCAGATGATTGGGGCAGTGGAATCAGCTAACAAGAATCTGGTGAAGATCTTGAAAAAAATGGCCGAGACCCATAGAGATTGGCATGAAAAGCTGCCTTATGCATTATGGGCTTATAGAACCTCCATCCGGACATCCACAGGAGCAACACCTTACTCTTTGGTGTAGGAAGTAGTCCTTCCCTTCGAAGTAGAGATTCCTTCGTTAAGGATCTTGAGGGAGGCAGAATTAGAAGAGACTGAGTGGGTACAAGACTGTAATGTCCAGCTTGATCTAATTGATGAGCATAGATTGCAAGCTCTGCATCATGCCCAATGCTACCAGCAGAGAGTGGCCCGAGCTTATCAAAAGAAAGTCCATCCTAGAAGCTTTGAACTAGGAGACTTGGTTCTACGTACCATTCATTTGCCGGATACACGGGGAAAATTTAGGCCCAACTAGTGCGGACCTTTTGTGGTTAAGGAGGCCCTGTCAGGGGGTGCAATCATTCTTGAAGGCATGGACCATACAAAGCAATCAGAGCCCGTCAATGCTTCCTACTTAAAGAAGTACTATCAATGACTCTCAGTCGACCCTAATGCCTTGCACCATGAGTCATGCATTTTCATATTGTTATTGCATCTTTGCACAGCATGAATAATCTTCTGCACCTTTTTGCATAGCATCGTCATTGCCCAATGAGGAAAGTGGAAGCCTGCCTACGTAGGATGTGTCAGGTCCTCCTCATGTGTTACTACCTTAGAAACTTAGGGTGTGAGGGAGAGATTTCAAAGAAATGATCTAAGTGAACAAATTCCCACGGGACCTATATCTCCAAAGGGAGTAAAAATGTTAGGTCTAGAGAGAGGGTAAGCAATAAAGAAAAAAACACAAGACCTTGGAGCATAAAAGAAAGTAAGGTGACAGAAGCAGTAGACAGAAGCTAAGCTCCACTAAAAAGAGGCATGTGAACAACCCTATCCCTACCATATAACTTGGAGAGGAGTCCGAGCATGCACCTTCTAAGCCCACATGATCAAAGGGACTAGCCACCCCTTCAGCAGAAAGGAAATAGCAGCCACCCCTTCAGCAGAAAGGAAATAGCAGCCACCCCTTCAGCAGAAAGGAAATAGCAACCACCCCTTCAGTCTAGGTGTATTTTACCTTCAAGTAAGGGATAGGGTAGGTCAGCATGCCTTTGAGGGAGAAAAAGAAAATGAATTATTGAAAAAGTAGGTATAGGACCCCAGGAACTTGGCATGAGGCCCGTAAATCTAAAGGAGAGCCACGAATAAACCTAAGTACCTAGGTTAGTGCCACATGAGTTGAGGGCAGTGTCACCTCCTACCGCAGGCAAAACAGGCTTCCTTGGCGCTGAGGGCACCAATATATCAATTAACCATTTCTTTGCATTTGCATCTTTTGCACAACATTTAGTTTAATTAAGCATAATTGCATTTACTTTGCAAGGCGTTTTGGTCATATTTCGGCCAGGGGCATGTCAACTGCCTTATGAGTCATATAAGCATTTGGCTAGGGCGCATGCTAGTTTTATTCAAGCATATTTGCATTTATTTTGCAAGGCATTTTGTTCGCATTCCGACCAGGGGCATGTCAGCTGCCTTATAAGTCGTATAAGCATTCGACTAGAGGCATGTGTAACCATGCTGGCGAGGAGATTCCGCAAAAGGATGCGAAATCGGTCGACAAAAATCACGTCGAAAAAGCAAAATAAAATGCAAAATCCAGGAGTCACCACCTAGTCTATTATGGAAGACAAGGAAAACCATAAACATGAAAATTCATGCAAACAACAAAAAGAAAGGTCTACGAAAACTAGAAATGCGGGTAAGGATCCCTGTTACGCACGAGGAAGGTGTTAGGCACCCTCGTACACCCGATAAAATCGGTCTTCTATGATTTCTCCAATGAAAAGTTGGCTTTTTAGTCTTTTGCTATATACGCCCGAGGGCGATATGTCATGCCATGTTAAGTGCCTTATGGTAATAGGTGCATGATGTGCGGGGTGTGTCCTATGCTCAGGAATATCACTCTTTTATTTCGGGTCAATCGCATAATGCAAGGATATTGCATAAGTATAATCAAAGTTATATCATTCTGAGTGATTTATCATCATCGCTCTATATGCAAATGCAAATGCAAGTAAAGCGATAAAACAGTAAAAGATGCAGAGTGTGCCTTCCTAGTAAATCCAGGAGAAAAACCAGGGAAAATCCAGAAGAAAACTAGTCAAGAAAGCATGATGAAAGTCATAAAAAGCATGTTGTATGCGTAAAACGGGGCAGTGTGCTGGTTTGGTGCACCAGATTGGTGTGACAATCAGGTGTGCCACCTATGTGCGCCTAGGTGGGCCAGAAAGGTGCAAGGATCAAAACAGGGCAAGATGCAATGCCAAAGCTTGAAAAGATGCATTTAGGAAAACATGAAATCTCTGTAAATGCATTCGGGAAAGCTCGTAAAGCCTTGAGGAAAACAAATCATGAGTGTATGCTTTAAAACATGATTTAAATGT
>JAMKQA010026341.1:0-13149 GCA_024699735.1 Posidonia australis
ATAAGTAGTTAAGCTTGATTATATTTGTTAAATAATATCCTTTGTATGCAATTTTCATTAATCTCTAAAAAGTAGTAGAAGTAAAATAAAAAGTGTTAATTCTCTATTGACCCCCCCTCTAGAGGAGCTATTCGATCCTACAATACCAGCTGTAAAAGGGATGACAGCTTTTGATAATATGCATCATGATGCGCTTGGGATTCTTATCATTCCCCTGATCATTGGCCCTGCTCGCTTCGACGTTGATATTGAACCTTCTTTTAACCTCTTGCTTGGACGTCCTTGGCTTCACAAGCATCAAATCATTCCTTCAACCCTCCATCGCATGATTAAGTTCTGTTGGGATGACAACGTCGTTGTTGTCCTAGCAGAAGACATGGAGAAGGTTGAGTCTGTCTCAACTCTAACCCCGCAGACTGTTCACTTCGATCCTAAGCCTACTGATGTTCTCTTCCAGGTTAATCGGTTTGAGCTGGTTAATTTCATTCCGCCATCAGAGCTTGCCGGCCAATTGGTCACTTCTGGCAACACCCACTTGATGATCGACAACCTGTGTCGCAAATGGGGATATGAGAAAGGATCACCTCTTGGGCTTTATGGTGAAGGAATCGCCGAGCCGATCGAAGTCGAAGAATGGGTTGAGCAGGACGGTTTGGGTTACGAGCGAGGCAGTCAGAGGAAGCGATCGCAGCGCTGGGGTAAGTCTTCCAGGATTGTTATTCCACGAGATTTATCCAACTTTGTGAGCGCAGGCATCATGGATCCGAACCGCAGTTGCAATGCAGTGTCAGCATCACCAGCCTGGATCTGCCTAGAGGGTTCGTATCAAGATAACAACCAGCCAGAACAACAGAGCATATGGCAGGGTGTCATGTAGAGCAGAGAGCAGGCAGAGCAGTCAACAGCTCAGATTCTGGTCCAAGAGACAGACTCAGATGATGATATCGGGGATCTGGACCTGTTATTTCAGGAGCATCTAGACGTGCTTGGAGAAGATATAGCAGAGCATGACCGCAGAAGGAAAGGCAAAGCGGTTGTCACAACATCATCAGCAGACTTACCAGTACCACCCCAGGACCAGGCTTCAATTATGGTCCTACAAGAAACAGATGAGAGGGATACTTGGAGTTAATCTCCTATCAGTCGGGAGGCGGGTCTAGTTAGTATTGGCAATATAGGCCTCACCTTGAGGGTGAGGATCAGAATCATAAAGCAAGCACGAGTGGGACAGATGGCGGCCCCACCAGTCTACAGTAGGGCAGCCGCCAGCAAACAAAATTTTGTATAGTTAGCAAAGACAAGAATAAAAAGGCATCCACATCGGAGGCAGAGACTTTTAGCTCCTCAGATCATCCAGACGGGGAAGCACGAGCAGCATTGCAATGTCGGCACAGAAACACAAAGGTCGCTGTGACAGTCCTTAAGCGCCATCAGGACGCAGAATCAGAGGAAGTCTTTTTAGTGGACATCACCGACCCGGCATTTGAAAAGGAGGCCCTGTCAGGGGGGGCAGTCATTCTTGAGGGCATGGACCATACGGAGTAGTCAGAGCCCGTTAATGCCTCCTATTTAAAGAAATACTATCAATGACTCTCAGCTGATCCTAATGCCTTGCACCGTGAGTCATGCATCATTGCACAGCATAAATAATCCTCAGCATCTATTTTTCTTTTTTTTATATATATATCGCATCGTCGTTACCCAATGAGGAAAATTGGGAGCTCGCCTGCGTAAGATGTGTCAAGTCCTCCTCATGTGCCACTACCCTAGAAGCTTAGGATGTGAGGGAGAGAATTCAGAGGAGTGGGCTAAATGTACAAATTCCCATGGACCTATATCTCGAGAGGGAGTCAAAATGTTAGGTCTAGAAAGAGAGTGAGAAACAAAAAAAAAATACACAAGGCCTTGGAGCATAAAAGAAATAAGAAGAGAGAAGTAGTAGACAGAAGCTAAGTTCCACTGAGAGAGGCATGTGAACAACTTTACTCCTACCTTTTAGCTTGGAGAGGAGTATAAGCACGCACTTACTAAGCCCAAATGATCAAAGGGACAACCACTTCTTCAGCACAACAGAAATAGCAGCCACCCTCCTCAGCATAAGTGTTTATTACTTTCAAGCAAGAGTAGGGTCAGTTAGCATGCCTATGAGGGAGAAAAGAAAAATGAATCCTCAAAAGAGTAGATATAGGGTCCCAAGACTTTGGCATGAGGCCCATAAATCTGATGGAGAGCCACAAAAAAACCTAAGTGCTTAGGTTAGTATCACATGAGTCAGAGACAGTGTCACCTCTTATAGCAGGCAAAACAAGCTTCCTTGGCGCTGAGGGCACCAATATATCAATTAAAAATTTCTTTGCATTTTTTTTGTTCGCATTTCGACCAGGGGCATGCCAGCTGCCTTATGAGTTGTATAAGCATTTAGCTAAGGTGCATTTTTAATTAAGCATAATTGCAAGGCATCTTATTCGCATTTCGACCAGGGGCATGTCAGCTGCCTTATGAGTCGTATAAGCATTTAGCTAAGGCGCATTGTTTAGTCAAAGCATAATTGCATTTCCGCAAGGCATTTTGTTCATATTTCGACCAAGGGCATGTCAGCTGCCTTATGAGTCGTGGTTTGAGCAAGCGAGCATTCGGCCAGGGGTATGATAGTCACTTCTTTAGAATGAATGAATTGGAAATCAGAGACATGCCAATTAAATCGACTCTGATTAGCAGATATAGACTTGCAAGAATCAGTAAACAATGCAAAGCAACATCAATTCTATTGTGCCCTATCATGAATACAAATATCACTGATCAGTTTGGGGCCTCTTTGAACTGCTAGCCTCCATGAAATTGGTGCCACTAGGCGGAATCTCATTTAAGGGCCACATCTCTCTTATCTCAGCCTCATACCCAGCTGTGCAGCCAGAGCCTTTGATGATGGCAAGACTGGAGGACTTGATGCCAGCACTTATTCGTCGGGCCAACTTAGTAGTGGATGCATTTGAGCCTACAACATGCTTTTTCAGTCCATCTGGGCAGGGGCTCTGCTCTATGGAGTCATGGAAGAAGCCAAACTAGCGAAGGACCCGGACGGGGTGATACTCCACGCCACTAGAGAATCCAGGAAGGACCACGAGTCGCATGTCCGTGGCGTTAAAGAAGGCAGTAAAATTCTGTGATGCAGAGGATATGATGCACCATGTCACAGAATCCGCATCAAGATTCCGCAGCTTGTCACACAACTCATGCACCCCTGGGAGTGACCTCGAATGATGGGTGCAGCTGTAAGCTTCAAAGGCGGAAGGCCGAGGGCGCAGAATTTTCATTCCCATATGAGCAGCAAACCAAACCTGGCAAAAATGGAATCATGATTAATGAAAGCACAACAAAATATTATTAAATATTGTCAAATGATCTGCTTACCTGCACCAGGGCGCCACATCCATAGAAGTGGCGGGAGTGCCTCAACGCCCGGTCCAGGCCAACATAGGTATCGGCAAGCAGAATAGAGGGCCAAGTCGATCTGGCGAACCACTACCGCCCAGGCTATTTCTGCTACTTCAATAGCCACAGTCGTCCGACCGTGGCTAAAGACCAGCTCCCCAAGAAAGCGCAGCACGAAGCAATACAGCCATGGAGTACCTATGGAGGAGCGGGAACCAATCATTGAATCGAAATAATCCAAGCGCACCATGGGTGTAGGACCATCCTTGCAGATGAGTTTCTCCTCACAAACCTCTTTGGCGATGCACGTGAGCCGGCTCACGACATGTGCATAACTAGCATGGCAGTAAAACACTGGTGAGGACATGAACGGGGACAAGCCACAGATTCGCCTGACTTCCTCCAGAGTTAGGGTCATCTCCACTTTCCCAAAGCGGAAAACGTGCAGGGCTGGTTTCCAGAATCGAGCCATGGCACATAGCAAATGCCAGTTAACCTCCACTTTGGCTATACTCAGGAGGGAAGAAGAAATGCCCCAAATCCGGAGTTGCTTCCGGTCATCGACTGTTAAAGCATCGATCCAGCCAAGCAAGGTGTCAGAGCAGTGCCTGGGGGTCACCATGGTGGGATAGCTCTACAAATATGGCAGTAAAAGACGGAATCTGACATAAGCATGGGACAAGCATAGCAATCCTGCATGATATGATACAAGAAACACATGCAGAAAATCAAGAAGCATTGTTCAAAGTCTGCAGCCATGGAAGCAGTATAAAAAGCAAAAAATATATATCTACAGGGGCATGTAATAGAAAACAAATAAAAATCTGCAAGGACACGTAGCAGGAATGCAAATCTGCAAAGACACTAGCATTGTTCCAATATCTGCAAAGACATGTAGCAGGAAGCAAGCAAATCTACAAAGACAGATCACAGAAAAACAAGCAAATCTGCAATGACCAGTAACAGAAAATATGTAGAACAGAGAAAAACACATACCATCGTGATGCAGAATCAGCGTCTAAGAAGATCAAAATGGGCAAAGATGAGCAAGCAAGGTCTGCCGTCGAGTTCTTTCAGAAAGGATGGCGCTGCCTCTCGCAGGACGCAGGTTTATATAGAAGACCGAGAAGGGTTTCAGCAAAAATGGAAAATGAAACTCGCCATTTCTAGGGACGCACCTATGAGGCGCATATCACAGACGCACCTATGCAGCACACCGCGGCGGCACACCGCGGCGGCGCACCTATGTGGCACCTGGAATGACAGAAAATGTCAGCAGCACCTGTTTAGAATGTTGACATCGCCAGAATCGGCGCCATTTGCTTAACCCTGCATGGAATATATTTTTTGCATACAACCTACACATACAAAACCCCAAGGGGCACATTGTGGAATCAGAAATTTTCTTATACATTTTTAGAAAATGTTACAAAGTGCCATAGTTATTACAGAGTTTCCCGCAAAATTACAGAATAAAGCTACTCTTCCTCTGAACCTTCCTCATCGGACGCTACCTTTTGAAAGTACTCAGCCAAGGTTTTGTTGCCTCGTCGAGTGATTCGGCGGGACCACTGAGCAGCTGCGGCAGCCTGTGAGCGAGGGGCAGAGTCGCGAACCGCTTGGGTGACCTTGGTGTCTGAACGGTCCTCCTCAGACGCCTCCATAGTGAAATCCCCGCTGCTGGCTACATTCGCTCTCTCGACAGGAAAATCTTGCTGCAAAAGTAAACTTGTGTCAGCAATAAGAATTTTTTTAAAGCAGCGGCAGAGCCAGAAGAGAGAAGCATACCCTGATGATGTTGCGCCAGCGCAGCTCCTGCAAAATAATAGAGGTGGCAGATATAATCAAGATGGCAGGTTGCAAAGTAGAATTTTACCCTTTTTCGGCGGATGTCAGCATAGAAGGCCCCAAATTGCTCCTCGAAGCCCTGTGAATTATAACAAATGTCAGCCTGTCATAGCTCACACAATGGTAATGGAAAGCAAAAATGGAAATTCTGTACCTGAGCCCAGATAGACACATACCACATCCCGCGTTGGCTATCCCGCACGGCCACCTCGAACAGATACGGCTTCCCCACACGCCTGTACCAAGCAAGGTAGTCTGTGTAGTTGACTTCTTGAAGGACGTGCCTGTCCTGAGAAGCCATGGAAGCTGCATGTCGACTTCTAGCAACCAAACAAGTTGTAGCTGGGCGATCCATGTCAGCAGGAGGAGGGGCAGGAATGCAGAATACATCAGAGAACTGATGACGCACACGCCCTGGGAGGTAGAGGGCCGACTTCTTCATGCAATAGAATCTCACCTGTTTATCCCAAAGAACGCGGCCAGAGTTCAAGGGAGCCCAGTCGAATCCATCGTATTGAGCAAATGGGCGTAGGTGGACCTGTTACAGAAACAGGAAGTTGTAATCAAACGAAGTACAACAGGCATGCAAAGTCTAGAGGCAGGAGGAGACTTACATCCTCGAGTTCTACCAGGTCCAGCAGATACCGGTAGGACTCATAGCTGAACACTCCAGCAGCAGCCCGGTGGTCAGGCTTGACCCACTGGCGGGGAAGGTGCAGGAGCTCGTCATGCAGGCGGCCAAAACAATGCCCATAGGTGATGTGCTCCATGATCCAGTACTGTAGATGCAAGCACAAGTTAGTATTTCAAATATAAAGCATAAAAGAAGTTTGTTTTGCAAAGAAACAGAAGCAAATACTTACAGTCAGCAGAGGGTACAACCCTACATAAGAGCGACGCCCAAGCTTGACCACATTGTCGAGCCCATAGATCAACCAGGTGTAGCTAGCACCAGCCCAGACATAGTGATCCAGATGCTCCAAGTTGGTCAGATATGCAATCCAGTCAGCATGGATACAGTAGGCCGACGAATCGTAGAAGATCAAAGCCAGCAGCTCCAGCAGAAAGTGCCTCAGTACGAAATCCGCTTCCTCACTATCAGGCTCGGGGTTGGGCCAAAACTTGTCCCATTCCCTTAACCACCCCACGGTGATCATATGCTTCCCCCTAGGCGGCTTAGGAGGGACACGGCCAAGATGTGCAGGTGCAAGGTGGAAGCCGTGGGTGGTCTCACCAATAATGGGCTCGTCACCAAAAGGAAGGCCCGTCAGCAGAGCCCACTGATCGGGCAGAACAGTCAGCTCACCAAAGGGAAAGTGAAAGGAGTGTGTCTCGAACCTCCACCTTTCAACCAAGGCTCGAAAGAAGTTGTAGTGGCCATGAATGATGAGTAGACGTAGCAAACCACCAAATGGAGACCGGTGGTGGAGGAAGTCTTGCAGAAACTCTGGTAGACGGTGGAAATGTTCGAGCATCGGACCCCAGTGGCATCACATGATCCGGCTTGCATCCCCTTCCTGAAATGTCAAGCACAGAGTTAAAACCGAGTTAAAAGCAGAAAGCAATTTATAATGATTAAAGTACATCAAAGCAGAAGAATTACCCCAAACTCGGGACTCTCGTAGAGGTGACGGTCACTCAGCAACCGCCCCTCGTAATTTCTGGACTCCTGAAAATGCATTTGTCAGAAAACACTGGATTTGAATACCCTTTTAATATTCAGTTCGGGCTTACCTTAGCAGGGATAGTAGGAGTCGAGCTACTAGAGGCCCGTGACCTCGAAGAGCTACCTCGTCGTCTAGAACGAGAGCTAGAAGGCATATCCCACGAGGATTGTGGGGTTCCCGCCTCGGGAACTAAGTCATCCTGCAGAAAAGAAAGTCAGACCAAAAATTAAACAGCAATAGCAGGCATGATAAATGCAGAATATGTCGAAATCAAATGTGGCATTACAGTCATTGGCATAATAACAAAATGCAGGGCATTTTAATAAAGGCTGTAGCATATGATGGCCAAAATGCAAGCATGCATTTGTAAAGCAATGTTTGATTGTTGTATTTGCAAAATATAAGCTATCAAGCAATTTTGATGTAGAGCAATTAGCAAGAAATCAGAAATAATGTGGACTGAATGGTATAAGCAAGCAGCTTCACGGCTAAGCACCCCCGGAGCACCGCCGGTAGCCAACCATCACTCCGCGGCCCGCGCCTTCCCCTGGCGTGCCCGCACTTCCAAACCCAGCAACTTACAGCCTGCAGCCACCGTGCAGTGTAGTCCGCCGGAGCCCGTCGTCGCAACGACCAAGCCCCAGCAACCCGCAGCCCGAGAGCCACCAGCCCGCTGGAACCCCCAGCCATTACGCCTGCAAGCCGTGACTGCAGGTAAACCTGCAGTTCGCCGCCACGACCTGCGCGGAACGGGTTTGCCGCTCTTAGCCCGTCGGAGCTTTGTCCAACCGTCGACCACCCGCAACGAAGGAGCAATACAAGCCCAAGCAAAAGAAAGGGAAGAGGAGATCAGAGCTTACCTCCGCCGGTGAACCTCAGTCCAGCTAGTCCTAGAGGGTTTGGTCCATGCCGCCGCTGACCGTGATGCCGCAGCAACCGCTCCGCACCACGCCGACGTGCCTCACACACGCACCAGCAACGAGCACTCCACCGGCGCACCCCTCGCGCGCCGCCGCTGCAGATGAGATGGGAGAGAAGAATGGGTTTCTGTCGCTGAGAAGAAGAGGGGAAGAAGACGCAAGTTTCGTTTGAGGGGAGAAAGAAATGAGGAAGAGGAAGAGGCATCTTATGAGAGAAGGAAGAAAAATTTAAATATAAAACTTTATGCATGATTGTTGTAGAGATATAGAACCCAAACAGCAAGAAGCATGCACAGCAGCAATAGTCCCTTGCAGTTCCTAGTAGCAAGGGGAAATATTTTTGGCAGTTATGGTAGTTAGTTAGTGGGGCCCACACAGGAGATGAATCAAGGTTCAGAAATGCAAAATGACCGTGACAATTGCGTTCCAGCCTTTATCATCCCACAGCTTATGCACCCAATGCAGAGTATGCAGTTTTGAAAATGTAGCTCACAAAGTGCACCATATTGGGTAATTTGCAGAAAACCCCCTATGTTTTGTAAAATTGCAAATCAGTCCATGGAGGGCGTGGGAAGCTTAATTTAAAGCAGACATTTGTTGATAAACAGCAGAATCTCAAATGTCAGAGCACGATGGCAGTTTAGCAATCAAAAAGCAGTTTGGTTGGGCAATTTGCATTAAAGACCAGAAGTTGTGGACATTTGCACATAAGTCCTCACCTTTTGCAAGCAATTTGGAGAATCACAGCAAATGGGAAATCCAAGCATGCATCTCGATAAGAATGCCAGTCTCCGCACCGCAACCTCAGCCATCAGCATATAGCAGTTCCTTCCAAGGGAATAATCCTTGGGTTATCGTTTTGTTTTCCAGGATCCCATCTTGAGCGGATAAGACCCTTTTGCCCTTTGGATTTCCGTGGGCACGGGATCCAGCTTGCTTGACTTTGACTGGGCGGTCAATGTCGTTTCTGCCCTTTGGATTTCCGCGGGCGCGGAATCCAGCTTGCTTGACTTTGACCGGGAGGTCAATGTCCTTTGCCCCTTTGGATTTCCGCGGGCGCGAGATCCAGCGTGCTTGACTTTGACCGGGCGATCAATGTCGTTTGCCCTTTTGGATTTCCGCAGGCGCGGAATCCAACTTTCTTGACTTTGACCGGGCGGTCAATGTCGTTTACCCCTTTGGATTTCCACGGGCGCGGAATCCAGCTTGCTTGACTTTGACCGGGCGGTCAATGTCGTTTCTGCCCTTTGGATTTCCGCGAGCGTGGAATCCAGCTTGCTTGACTTTGACCGGGCGGTCAATGTCGTTTGCCCTTTTGGATTTCCGCGGGTGCGGAATCCAGCTTGCTTGACTTTGACCGGGCGGTCAATGTCGTTTACCCTTTGGATTTTCGCAGGCGCGAGATCCAGCTTGCTTGACTTTGACCAGGCGGTCAAGGTCCTTTGCCCCTTTGGATTTCCGCGGGCGCGGAATTCAGCTTGCTTGACTTTGACCGGGCAGTCAAGGTCCTCTGCCCCTTTGGATTTCCGCGGGCGCGGAATCCAGCTTACTAATCTTGACCGGGCGGTCAAGGTCCTTTGCTCCTTTGGATTTTCACGGGCGCGAAATCCAGCTCCTTGGCTTTAACCAGGCAGTTAAAGTCCTTGGTTTCTTGGATTTCCTTGGGCAGGAAATCCCGTGGCTCGACCTTTTGACCGTATGGTCAAGGTCCTAGCCCCTTTCTCGGATTTCCATGGGCAGGATATCCCATGGCTCGACCTTTTGACCTGATGGTCAAGGTCCTAGCCCCTCTCTTGGATTTCCTTGGGCAGGAAATCCCGTGGCTTGACCATTCGACCGGATGGTCAAGGTCCTAGCCCTTTTCTCGTATTTCCCTGGGCAGGAAATCTAGTTGTTGGACCCTCTGACCGGGTGATCAAGGTCCTCTTTTTTCTCTTCTGGATTTTCGCGGGCGCAGAATCTAGTTGTTGGACCCTCTGGCCGGGCGGTCAGGGTCCTTTTGTTTTTCCCTTTTGAGTTTTCGCGGGCGCGAAATCTCTCTTTCGCCTTTGGTCCGTGCGGATCGGGCCCTGCTTTGCTTGACAAATATTCTATTTGTCATGCCCCCCTTTTTCTTGGGCTGGTATCCCCAACTATTCGGTTGACAACCGTCACACTGTCAGGCGTCTGGGTTGGCAAGGTTTGATTAGCTTGTCGTATCCCGTCTCTTTGGTTGATAACCTTATAATCCGGCTGATGAATCCGACAACTTATCATTTTCTTGCCAGTGCTTTCTTCTGTTTCTGTTTTCAGCATTAGCATTAGCTTCGCATCGGCTTTCAGCGTCGACTCTTGCATTGGCATCTTGCATTAGCATTACATCCCATCATTTAGGTCAGTAGATGCATGCATGCATTTTGCATTTGCATTTGGCAACATGTCATGACTTTCGGTGCATCCTTCAAATAAGTGACTTACTGCCTATAGCAAACACCATCCTTCTGTAACCTCAAAATGGGTGTATCTTGTCAACCCTGAGCATCGGTCTTGGTTCCCTTCGTCCCTCGACCTCGCTCAGGGAGGGGCATCTGTAGACACCTCGATTTTGAGGTGACTCATTGATGAGACTCCAGTTGTTGCTTTGGATGGGGCTGACCCTTGAACCGACCCAAACCCGTAGCAAGCCCGCAGCCCAATTAGAAAACCAGACCAGTAGGGGAGAGCACTTACCTAACACACCTAGCTAGCACACTTCCCTAGAGCACTTACCTAGCACACCTAGCTAGCACACTTCCCTAGCACACCTAGCTAGCACACTTCCCTAGCACACTTACCTAGCACACTTAGCTAGCACACCTCCCTAGCACACATAGGTGGCGCACATAGCCGGCGCACATCCATGGCGCACACCACTTCGCAGGCTGCGGGCTGCAGGCATTCCACCTCCCATGGTTGTTACCTCTAGCAATGAATATGCCATGGAATCTTCCAGGCTTTTCGTCTGCGAGGCTCTCCCCATTCCCATGAGTTACCCATGAGAAAATCCTATACAAGGACACCCATAGGCAACCATTGAGGGAGGTTAGAAATCTTGAATTCAGCCATTTTCTGTTCTGAGCCAGCTTCCTGCACGAGTTTCTCCTTCAGTCCAGCAGCTTATTTTCGTTCTCTGGGGCACTCCGTTGCATCCTAAAGCCTCCTTGGTCCCTCCAAAGCAACAAGGATCTCTTTATTTTTGATATTTCAAGAAGGAACATCTTGAGAGGTAGGCTTGCTACCTCCTCTTTCTCTTTTGAATCTCATTTCAGAAACATGATAAAGCATGCTTGAAATCATACATATGGACTGATTTATTCCATGTTTTCGTAAAGCTTTATGATAAACATGCTTGCTCTCCATGCAAAATAATCTCTATGCTAATCCATACATTTGTTTCTAGTGTAAAATCTACATGAGTTATCTTCTTTCATCATTTTCTTGCACATAGCATTTTGTCATGCATTTATATATTCTTGCACATAAAATCATGCTTATGATCATCATTTACATATGTTCTGATTGGCATTATCTAGATCATGTTTATTCCTAGGCGTTTTGCATGTTTTCATACATGAACCCATCAACTTGTTTTGGTTTCGAAGCATGATTTACATGATGATCCTTGATCCTATGCATCCCCATCGTATTTTTAGTACTTAATAATGGTATGAACCCATCTGCATTAGCATGAATCACCCTATGTCTCTGTTGGGGTGGATTTTGGATCAGATTGCAGTCTGATCCGGACTCCCTGGGCCGCACATCTCAGGCGCACCTGTCCAGCGAGCCACTCTGGCTCACCTAGCAGGCGCGCCAGACTGGTCAGAGAACAGAGCATTCGCATTGCATCATTGCTTGCATGGCTTTATCGCAAGATTTTGAGCTTGTTTCTTTTATGACTGATTCTCTGATGTGCCAAGATATCACCTGCATGTTTTTCAGTTTTGATCAGGTTGTTTTCCATCTGTTTTCACTATTTTGTTATTCAGTTCCAGGCTGAATCCGGTAGGTCGATTACACCTTACTCCTTTGTGGAGAACCATGTGCATTGCCCCATGATCCGGTGGTCTGACTGAATCGTGCATCCTTCATCTAGTTCAAGTAGGTGAGACCTTGTGTGAGGCTATCTGCCCTTGAGCTGAAGGTCATTGCATTTGCATTTTTTGCACTTTTAATACATGGTTTTTTCTGAGTTTTACAGAATGATTCTACTGCAAACTTTTCTAGAGTGCATCCTCTGATGTTTTGGTTTTGTGCGGCTTTCTGATTTTTTCCTCAGCAAGTTTTCCTGGCCCAACTAGACGCACATAGGTAGCGCACCAGACTGGAGCACCAGTCTAGCGCACCAAACAGGCGCAGTGGCCTGTTTTTACTAGCACACAGCATGTTTTTCACATGTTTATGCTCGCTTTCTTGACCCGATTTGCTTCTGGGTTTTCCTTTGGTTTTCCTCCTTGATGCATTAGGAAGGCACATCTTTGTTTTCAAATGTTTTCCATGCATTTTAGATTGCATTTAGGCATATAGAAAGCAAGGATGAAAACTCGCTCAAGATATTAGATCCTTGATCTTATTGTGCAATATTATTGCATCAACACTTGACCCGGCAGACGAGCAATATTTCTGAGCATTAGGACACACCCCTACACATCATGCACCCGTACTTTAGACACCACACTCATTTGCATGGCATGGCATATCGCCCTTGGGCGTACAGCAAAGGCTGCAAAGCCGACATCTCATTAGCAAAAGAGAAACCAATAGAAGACCGATTTATCGGGCATACGAGGGTGCCTAACACCTTCCTCGTACATAATAGGGATCCTTACCCACATTTCTGGTTTACGAAGACTTTTCTTGTTTTACATGATTTTCATGTTATATGGTTTTCCTCGTCTTCCATTTTAATAGACTAGGTGGCGACTCCTGCATTTTTGCATTATTTTATTTTTTTACCGTGGCTTTGCCGACTTTTGACACACATATATTTGTTGCCCCCCTGAAGGCATGGTTACACATAGCAACGACCATATTTTTCATATTTCAGCCGTTGGCAACGGTTGAAATGATGCAACGGTCCTTTGGACCATTGCACTTTTTTTTAACGGGTCGGGCTCAGCCTGGCCCTGTTGTTTTTTTTTTTAAGTTTTTTTTTAACGGGCCGGGCTTTTAAAGTTTTTTTTTAATGGGTCGGGCTCTGCCTGACCCTGTTGTTTTTTTTTAAAGTTTTTTTTCCTATTTTTTTTTTTAAACTTTTTTTTTTA
>JAMKQA010026343.1:0-11108 GCA_024699735.1 Posidonia australis
ATATATATATATATATATATATATATATATATATATATATATATATATATATATATTAGGGCTAGGGCAAAATCGACAGACCGAAAACCAAGTTCGGTATACCGAAAATCCCTGATTTGGTACACCGAACATTTTCGATGTACCGAAAATCCCTGTTTCGGTCGACCAGGTGATTTCGACCTACCGAAACCAGGCATCTAGCTTAATCTGACATGAATTCGGTATGCCGAACTCAGTTCGGCATGCTGAATTGCCCGAAACTAGGGCACCTCCCCTGTCTCAGCCAAGACATTAGCTGGAACTAGGAGCCTCCGGTGGACCCCTCAAACAAGTACCATAAAATGCAAATAAATCATGGGGTGTAGACTCTTGAGTCTACTTCAATGCCCCATAAACCATTCATCAATCCATTAACTATACAATCCACACGAAAATCACAAAGGAATGGAGCTCAAAAACAACTACTATAGCCTTCATCCAAAAATCTCGCATAAACCTACCAAGTCCCATCCTAACCGCATGATATCAATGTTTTCATGCTATTCAGCTCATTCTCATCAATTCTACTATTTTTCTACAATTTTACATGCATTTCACACCATTTTCATGCATTTAACTCATTAAGTTAAAAGAAGAGAATAGAGGAGAAGAGGAGCCACGTACCTCTTCCAGCGAGCCTCCCCGACTTCGGCAAGTTCCTCTTGCCTCGGTGAAGCCTTCTCCACCGACAAACCATGCTAACAACCACCTCCTCTGTTGCATGCATCGTTCTTCCTCTTTGTCTTCCTCCTCACTCTCCCAATCTCCCCTCCTCATTATCTCCACCTCCTCCCGCATGGCGTCGGCCACCCATCACGTCAAAAGAGATGGAGAGGCACGTGTTGTCGTCTCCTGGTGGCACAGGTGGGGAAAGGGGAAGAAGAAGAAGAAGGGATTGGGTGGCTTGTGAGGGAGAGAAATAAAAAAAAAGAGAGGAGAAAAAGAAGGAAAGAGAAAAAAAGAAAGAAGAAAAGATAGGCACGTAAACCGAGGTAATTTTACATCCCCAAATTGAACCCCACATTGGTCCCAAATCTCAATTAGGTGCACAAGAAGCCAACCAAATCCTCACAATCACAAGAAACAACAGATTATCTATTAATAAACCATTTATACAATATTACAATTAAAAATGGATAATCAGGCCTAGATGTCACATCCTAACCTCTTAAAAAGAATTTCATCCTCGAAATTCAGCCTAAATAAACAAATAGGGATACTATCTCTGGATGTCTACCTCACACTCCTAGGTAGCCTCCTCTGTACCATGGTGTTGCCATTGAGCTAACACCAATAGAATCACTTTATTCCTTAAGGACTTGCTCTTTCTTGTCCAGTATCTGAACTACATTCTCAATGATAGACAGGTCCTCCAGCAGCTCCTCTGGTTGCACTGGTATCTCCTGGGATGCATCGGCCAAACACTTCCTCAACATTGATACATGGAAGGTGCTATGTACACTAGCCAACTCTAGAGGCAGATCTAGTCTATATGCCACCTCACCAACCCTCTTGGTAATCTGGTACAATTTGATGTATCTTGGGCCCAACTTGCCTCTCTTACTGAACTGCATCACACCCTTGGTTGGTGACACCTTCAGGAATATGAAGTCTCCTATCTTGAATTCCAGAGGTCTCCGCCTCCTATCCGCATAGCTCTTCTACCAACTCTGGGCAGACAACAACCTCATCCTAATCAGGTCCACCTTGCTCTCGTATTGCTGTACGATCTCGGGCCCAACTAACTGTCTCTCACCCACTTCGCTCCAACTAGTGGGTGTCCTGTAGGGTCTACCATACAATGCCTCATATGGAGCCATACCAATACCGATGTGGTAACTATTGTTATATGCGAACTCAATCAAAGGTAGGTGATCCTCCCAACTACCACCAAAGTCCAAGGTGTAGGCCCTCAGATGTCCTCTAGTGTCTGAATGGTCCTCTCTGTCTGACCATCCATCTAGGGGTGAAAGGTAGTGCTAAAATTCAGCACTGTGCCAAAAGCCTCCTACATAACTCCCCAGAATCTCGATGTAAACCTCGTGTCTCTGTCAGACACAATAGACACTAGGACACCATGCAATCTCACAATCTCAGCCACATACAAATCTTCTAGCTTCGCCAAAGGAAGATTCACCCTCATTGGTAAGAAATGTGTCAATTTTGTAAGGCGATTCACTATCACCCAAACTTTATCATTATTTCTTCGGGTTTGTGGCAAACCCGTCACAAAGTCCATCGACATATTTTCCCATTTCCACACTAGAACGTCCAGAGGTTGCAAAGTCCCTGTGGACTTCTGGTACTCTATTTTCACCATCTGGCAGGTTACACACTTCGCCACATACTCAGTGTGACCATGTCGATGGAACACCTAGGTGTGCTTCTCCAACCAACTCCGGTGTGCGGAAACACACGGGAAGATCCGAGACGATCACGGCCAAAATGGTGAATCCGGAAGTAGAGACAAGACTCAGAATCACCAAAGGGAAGACAAAAGGATAAGGAAAGGAGTCGCCACCTAGTCTTTTAATGGAAAGACGAGGAAAACCAAAATACACAAAAAGGCAGAAAGCTAACAAGATGCAAAGATGCATGTGTGATCCGTGCCTAATGGATAATGCAAGATGAATGCGGGCCAGAGAAAGGGTAAGGATCTTGGTTACGCATGGGGAAGGGGTTAGGCACCCCCATGCGCCCGAGAATACTCAGTCTTTCTAGGCTTCCTACTGTCTATGGTCTGCTGAATGCGTGCTTGCTTATTCTATATGCTCATGCATGAAAGTGACTGAAGACATGCCAAATCAAAGTAAAGAGGTGAAATCAAAGGAAAAATTTAATCCGAGGGTCAAATGTAGGCATTGTTAATGCCGCTTTACTGTATGCCCTTGGGCGATGAGGAAAATCGTGAAATTCTCGGAAAGCGTCTCGCGAAACAGCAGAAATTTGGGATAAATCTGAGAAAATCAAAAAGGGAAAAATAATCCTTGTTTCGGGACCATGTCGGCTTTGTGAAGCCTTTTACTGTACGCCCTTGGGCGATGGAAAACCAAAACAAGTGAAAACTGCGGAAAATCGAGGGAAACCCGGAAAATGAGGAGAAGACTAAGCTCGGAACATAGCTAGAAAGCATGTACCAACCAAGGAAGAAAAGACAAGAAAAATCGTGCGAAAAGATGTGAAAAGTATGTAAAATGCAAATGTGAGTGCAAATCTGAAGAAGTCTAGAGGGTTTTGTGCAAATAGCCCAAATCCGAGGAAAACTGAAGTTCTGAAGCCCAAATCATCGAGAAATACATAGGAAAACACATTCCATGCATGTATGATGAAATCTGGGGTCAAATGTGCTCTCCTAGTGCAAATGAAGTTCTCTAGGGGTCGTCAGAATGTAATTTTACCACTAATGCATGCATGCACATCAATTCAACATAAAATCAGGGTAAAAATGCAAGAAAAAAGGCTCAGTAATGATCCAGGAAGTTTCAGGGGCAAAATGGTCATTTTACCCCTGAAAACAGGCAATCAGAGTAAAATAAATGAAGCATAGGGGTTAAACTACAAATAACCCAGCAAACAGAGCATCTTGAAGAAATTCAGTAAAACAGAGGGTTAAAGTGCAATTAAACCAAGAAAACAAGCTTCTAGAATGTTTTAAAACAAAGTCAGGGAGTTTTATGCATTTGTCACAGCAAAATAAGCCTTCTGGAAGTTTTCTGTAAAAGACAGGGGTTTAAATGCAATTTTCCCAATGAAAACATGCTTCTGAAAAAGTTTCAGGGAAGTATGAGGGCTAACATGCAATTAAACCATGAAAAACAACTATCCAGAGAGTTTTTGAAATATGCAAGGGCTTAAATGCAATTAAACCAGCAAAATAAAGCTTTCAGAAGCATTTTTGAAAGTACAAGAGCTTATATGCATTTTTTTACTGTAAAAATGAACTGCCAAAAACATTTTGAAGAAGAATAGGGTCCTTTTAGCAAAATGTCTGTAAGAAAATATGTTGCAAAGACACTAGGGGGCTTTTATTAAAGTTTTAATCTCAGAAAACATTACTTTAAATGTTTAGGGTAAAACATGTAATATTTTCAGTTAAAACTTTATTCGAAACATTTTAGAAAAATGATTGCAAGACCTATATGCAATGAAAGGACCAAAAAGTAATTCCAGAAGGACCTATTTGCAAGAAAAACATAAGCTCCTGATTTTATTCAAATAAATTGTTTTAAATGTTTTTTTTAAATGAAAAAGAAACGACGGTCGTCGATGACGGAGCTCGCCGATGACGACTGTCGGAGGGGGCAAACAAAGCCTTCCCGTGGTCCGATCTAAGATCAGACTCCATTGGAAGCAAGAGGGAGAAAAGAGGAAGACATCCAACAGACTGGATGGGTGATCTAGCCGCTAGAACGGGCCTCCCACCTACCTCATCGTCGAGGTGCTCCAGCAACGGATCCGCGACTGCTGGTGGCGTTGCGATCTGGGGCCTCCAGAGGGTTGAGGAAGAGTCGGGGGGTATTTCCTTCATCCAGGGGCTAGGTCCGTGCCTCCTTGCAAGTCCTGGACTCCGCTTGTCGTCGGCGTTTGCGTACTCCGATGAGCCTGGCTGCGGGAGCTATCCGGTGATTGAGGGCGACTCTTGATGACTCCGAAGGATTGAGCGGGGTCGGTGAAAGGCTCCTGTGGGGCTAGATCGTTGCGGCGAGGCTCGGAGCGGCTGTTAGTCTCAGGCAGGGACCTTCTTCTGCAGCGACGGCGGCTATGGGTGGCGTTCTCCGGCGATCTTTGCGTGGCTCTCTGTGGGCATCGGAGCGGCGTTCCAAGGGGCTGGAGAGCTCGACGGAGGCCAGGGAAGGAAAATAGGAGGCTTGGGGGTCCAGGACACGTCTTGGATTGACCCCCCCCCCCCCCCACCTCTGTCGTAGGAAAACGGCGACGGTGGGGCACGGAGGAGCTTCTATGATCAAGAGATCACTCTGGATCCCCTGGGATTGCACCAGGAAGGGGGAGAGAGACCTAGGGATACATGAATTAACAGCTGGAAGAGTCCAGAATGGCGTACCTGGCTTGGAGGACCTCTGCGCCTCGCCGGAGCTCTAGAAGTCACCTCCCCTTCCTCCGTAGATACCCCTTTCTCACTAGAATTCTCTGGCTTGCTCAAATCTCCTCCTCTCGCCGTGTCAAAAGCCTTCCTATCGCTACCTCTGCCCCTCCTTATATAGGCGAGAAGAAACCTGAACCCAACACTGTAACCACCCACTCCCAGCTCTAACCACCTAACAAACTAACTAAAACCCACTAACTGGTCCTGTAACTGTCTAACAAGCTCCAACGGCTGCCCCTCTTTGCTCCCTTGGTCGCTGACAACAATCGACGGCGATCCAGACCCTTGCCGGCGATTGATCCAGTGGCTGGGATTGTCTGGGTGGTTCCCTGGATCAATGGTGAGATGGTGAGCTCAATAAGGAGGTGGATTTAGGCTAATTTCGTGAGGCTTGGTGGAGAGAAAATGGGTTCAGTGGGTAAGGAGGAAAAATGTGAAAATTTTGATTATTTTGGGTAGGAAAAACTTAGGTAAATGAAGGAGGATTTTGGGTTTAATTTTGGTAGAAATAGGTTTAACTTTGGGAAATCAAATGGGAGGAAATGTAGGTTGAGCCTTTGAGGGCCTTGTGGGCTTCATGGGCCTCCATGGGCCTATGTGAGCCTTGTGGGCCCCCATGGGCCCAAATGGGCTAAATGGGCTTCCATGAAGTCAAATAGGCCTAAGATAGTTTTGTGGGCCCAAATGGGCTCAACTAGGGTTTAATGGGCCTAAGTGGGCCTTCATGGGCCCAATTAGGTCACCATAAATTAAATAGCCTAATGAGGGTTTGAGCTTAGCCACCACATCTCCATCTTGCAAAAATTAGAAAATTGGGATGTCTACAGATGCCCCTCCCTGAGCGAGGTCGGAGGTCGAGTAGAACAGAGATCGATGCTCAGGGTTGACGAAGACACCCCTCGTGAAACCACAAACAAGAGTAATCCACAGGCAAACAGCCACTAGCCAGGAACATACCTGGGGTCCGCACTAGAGATCCTGCCGCCACGGCTGAGGCCAAGCACAAAAGATTAAGAATTGACAAGCTGACGACAAATCAACTCCTAAGAGACATGACTGGTTGTCGCACTTATCGCAAAAAGTGCCAGACAAGACTCACGGTGCCCGCTGACCAGGAAGTGACTGATCACGGAAGTCATCCGGGTAGTTCGGGCTACCAGCCCACAGAGAGGTAAATCAAAGGGAGTGGGGAATCCACCAGGCACCACTAGGATTGCTCGGGTAATTCAGGATACCAGCCCACAGGAGGAAAGGAACAAACACGGAGCGGAACTCGAACCAAAACGAGGGGCACCGAAGTTTGTCCAGACGGACAACACCAGGGACGGGAACATCCAGACTACATCAAATAGTCCAAACAAGAGAAAAGGGAGGCCTGGATTCCATCCGTCTGGATAGGACCCAAAGGCGAGAGAGGGAATGCCTTAATCCCATCCGTCCGGATAGGACCCGATCCTATTCGTCCGGATTGGATCTCACAGGCAGGAGAAAATGCCTTAATCCCATCCGTCCGGAAAGGATCCGATCCCATCTGTCCGAATTGGATCTCACAGGCAGGAGAGAATGCCTTAATCCCATCCGTCCGGATAGGACCCGATCCTATCCGTCCGGATTGGATCTCACAAGCAGGAGAATGCCTTAATCCCATCCGTCCGGATAGGACTCGATCCCATCCGTCCGGATAGGACCCGATCCCATCCATCCGAATTGGATCTCAAAGGCAAGAGAAAATGCCCTAATCCCATCCGTCCGGATAGGACCCGATCCCATCCGTCCAGATTAGATCTCACAAGCACGAGAAAATGCCTCAATCCCATCCGTTAGAATAGCACCCGATCCCATCCGTCCAGATTGGATCTCACAGGCAGGAGAAGGTGCCTTAATCCCATCCGTCTGGATAGGACAAGATCCCATCCGTCTGGATTGGATCTCAAAGGCGGGAGAGAATGACTTAATCCCATATGTCCGGATAGGACCCGATCCCATCCGTCCGGATTGGATCTCACAGGCGAGAGAGAATGCCTTAATCCCATCCGTCCGGACAGGATCTCACAGGTAGGAGAATGCCTTAATCCCATCCGTCCGGATAGGAACCAATCCCATCCCTCCGGATTGGATCTCACAAGCGGGAGAAGGTGCCTTAATCCCATCTGTCCAGATAGGACCCATCCCATCCGTCCGGACAGGATCCGATCCCATCCGTCCGGATAGGACCCGATCCCATCCGTCTGGACAGGATTCGATCCCATCCGTCCAGATTGGATCTCACAGGTAGGAGAAAATGCCTTAATCGCATCCGTCCGGATAGGACCCAATCCCATCCGTCCCAATTGGATCTCACAGGCAGGAGAGAATGCCTTAATCCCATCCGTCTGGATAGGACCCGATCCCATCCGTCCGGATTGGATCTCAAAAGCAAGAGAGAAGGCCTTAATCCCATCTATCCGGATAGGACCCGATCCCATCCATCCAGATTGGATCCCACAAGCGGGGGAATGCCTTAATCCCATCTATCCGGATAGGATCTCACAGGCAGGAGAAGAATGCCTTAATCCCATTCGTCCGGACAGGACCCGATCCCATCCATCCGGATTGGATCTCACAGGCAAAGAAAATGGCGTAATCCCATCTGTCCGGATAGGACCCGATCCCATTCGTCCGGATTGGATCTCACAGGCTGGAGAAAATGCCTTAATCCCATCCGTCCAAAATGGACCCGATCTCATCCGTCCGAAATGGACCCGATCCCATCCGTCCGGATTGGATCTCACAGGCTCCGGAAAGGTGCCTTAATCCCATCTGTCCATATAGGACCCGATCCCATCCGTCCATATAGGACCCGATCCCATCCATTCGGATTGGATCTCACAAGCAGGAGAAGGTGCCACAATCCCATCTGTCCGAATAGGACCCAATCCCATCCGTCCGGATTGGATCTCACAGGCAGGAGAAGGTGCCTCAATCCCATCCGTCTGGATAGAACCTGATCCCATCTGTTCGGATTGGATCTCATAGGCGAGGGAAAATGCCTTAATCCCATCCTTCTGGATAGGACCCGATCCCATCCGTCTAGATTGGATCTCACAGGCGGGAGAAGGTGCCTTAATCCTATCCGTCCGGATAGGACCCGATCCCATCCGTCCGGATTGGATCTCACAGACAGGAGAGAATGCATTAATCCCATCCGTCCGGATTGGATCTCACAGGTAGGAGAAAATGCCTTAATCCCATCCGTCCGAATAGGACCCGATCCCATCCGTCGAGATTGGATCTCATAGGCGAGAGAAGGTGCCTTAATCCCATCCGTCCGGATAGGACCCAATCCCATCCATCCCGATTGGATCTCACAAGCGAGAGAAGGTGCCTTAATCCCATCCGTCCGGATAGGACCCGATCCCATCCGTCCGGATTGGATCTCACAGGCAGGAGAGAATGCCTTAATCCCATCCGTCCGGATTGGATCTCATAGGCGAGAGAGAATGCCTTAATCCCATCCATCCGGATAGGACCCGATCCCATCCTTCCGGATTGGATCTCACAGGCGAGAGAGAATGCCTTAATCCCATTCGTCTGGATAGGACCTGATCCAATCTGTCCAGATAGGATATCACAGGCAGGAGAATGCCTTAATCCCATCCGTCCGGATAGGACCCGATCCCATCCGTCCAGATAGGATCTCACAGGCGGGAGAATGCCTTAATCCCATCCGTCTGGATAGGACCTGATCCCATCCGTCCGAATAGGATCTCACAGGCGGGAGAAGGAGCCTTAATCCCATTCGTCCGGATAGGACACGATCCCATCCGTCCAGATTGGATCTCACAGGCGGGAAAATGCCTTAATCCCATCTGTCGGGATAAGACCTGATCCCATCCGTCCGGATAGGATCTCACACGCTAGAGAATGCCTTAATCTCATCCGTTCAGATAGGACCCGATCCCATCCGTCCGGATTGGATCTCACAGGCGAGAGAAGGTGCCTTAATCCCATCCGTCCGGATAGGACCCGATCCCATCCGTCCGGATTAGATCTCACAGGCGGGAGAATGCCTTAATCCCATCCATCTGGATTGGATCTCTTAGGCAGGAGAAGGTGCCTTAATCCCATCCGTTCGGATAGGACCCGATCCCATCCGTCCGGATAGGATCTCATAGGCAGGAGAAGGTGGCTTAATCCCATCCGTCCGGATAGGACCCGATCCCATCCGTCCGGATTGGATCTCACAGGCGAGAGAGAGTGCCTTAATCCCATCCGTCCGGATTGGATCTCACAAGCGAGAGAGAGTGCCTTAATCCCATCCGTCCGGATAGGACCCGATCCCATCCGTCCGGATAGGATCTCACTGGTGAGAGAGATGCCTCGATCCCATCCGTCCGGACAGGAACTGAAGGCAAGAGAGAATGCCTCGATCCCATCCGTCTAGACAGGAACCCGATCCCATCTGTACGGATATGAACTCGAAGGCGAGGGAAATGCCTCGATCCCATCCGTCCGGATAGGTACTCGAAGGCGATGGAAAATGCCTCGATCCCATCCATCTGGATAGGAACTCGAAGGCGAGGGAGATGCCTCGATCCCATCCGTCTAGATAGGAACTCGAAGGCGAGGGAATGCCTCGATCCCATCTGTCTAGATAGGAACTCGAAGGCGAGGGAATGCCTTGATCCCATCCGTCCAGATAGGAACTCGAAGGCAAGGGAAATGCGTCGACCCCATCCGTCCAGATAGGAACTCGAAGGCGAGGGAAAATGCATCGATCCCATCCGTCTGGATAGGAACTCGAAGGCAAGGGAGATGCCTCGATCCCATTCATCCGGATAGGAACCGAAGGCGAGGGAGATGCCTTGATTCCATCAGTCCAGATAGGAACTCGAAGGCGAGGGAATGCCTCGATTCCATCCATCTGGATAGGAACTCAAAAGCGAGAGAGGAAATGCCTCGATCCCATCCGTCCGGAAAGGAACTCGAAGGTGAGGGAAAATGCCTCGATCCCATCCATCCAGATAGGAACCGAAAGTGAGGGAGATGCCTCGATCCCATCTGTTTGGATAGGAACTCGAAGGCGAGGAAATGCCTCGATCCCATCCGTCCAGATAGGAACTTGAAAGCGAGAGAGGAAATGCCTCGATCCCATCCGTCCGGATAGGAACTCAAAGGCGAGAGAGGGGGGCCTGGCCTTCTAGTTAGCCACAAGGATTTGCCAAAGGAGATCTTATTCAGGTACCAGTGCACCCTGGATTATCGTTGGTGTGGGGAATGTCTGTTAAATTGGTGTAGTGCCATGCTACAGTCGTCATTCCAGTGGGGGCCATTATGTGGTAAATGTCATTTCTCTGTAAGAAGATACATTGACCATCACTTGGAAGATAATTCGTACCATGCCTTCCTGAAATAGCCCTTCTTTCCACAAAGCAGCTCACATGCCCTTGGTCGAAGGCTCTGATTACATTGATGTTTTGTATGTGACTTTTGACCAAAGAGTAGCTGACATGCCCCTGGTTGAAGTCTCTGGTTCAATTTCACCATAGCTAGTCCTTTGTAAGTGACCTCTTACCAAAGAGCAGCTCACATGTCCCTGGTTGGAGGCTCTGGTTCGGCTACATTGTAAGTTGATGTTCTGTTAGGTGCCTGAAACACGACTTTCCATCAAAGAGCAACTGACATGCCCCTGGTCGAAGGTTTTGGCTCAGTTACACTGTAGCTTGTGTTTTGTATGTGACTTTTGACCAAAAAGCAGCTGACATGCCCCTGGTATTGGACTGGCTGGACATCACTTGAGGGTATGGGGCTCTTGGAAGCCAGGCTGTAACAACAAATGTTCTGTGAGCCACTGGAGTACTTGAGACCGTCACTAGCTGAAGCAAGCGACCATTCACCAAGTGACTGAGAATATGTGCAACCAACTGCTTTCCTGTTCTGTACTTGGAAGATTGAAGGAATCGGGGCGACTTGATAGAGGTCTTTG
>JAMKQA010026344.1:0-10494 GCA_024699735.1 Posidonia australis
TGGTTTCATTGTGGTTCCTACTATATCCTTTAATCACCTTAAAATCATAAGCAATTTGTCTTTTCAAAACATTTATCAAAACCATTTTCCATTCATAAAGCTCTTTGCAAATCATATGCAATATGCATCAAATCATTACCTGTGGTCTTTAAACCCACACATTCTTTCATGGTCTTTGCACCATGCAATCACCCCTCACACGAGTCCATATTCATACACAGAAGCCATGCATCAATATCTCATGGAAAACATCATTAAAAACAACATGCTTGCATGCATTATCTCACAAGTCATTTCCATGCATTTCATATATTTATCATGTATTTATCCATATTTAATCATCATTTTTCAATGCATTCTAAAATCACTTCAGGGCTCAGATTCGGCATGCCGAATCCCATTTCGGTATGCCGAAATCCCCTGATTCGGCATACCGAAAGGGGGCTTCGGTATACCGAAATCTCCTGATTTGGTATACCGAAGAATTTCGGTATACCGAATCCCTGTCAGATATATCAGTCCCTGCCAAAACGGTCGACCGAATTTCTCCGATCGTCTGCTACCACGACGCAGGGTACCACCTGGGACCATTTCAGTATGCCAAAACCAATTCGGCATACCGTTTTCTATTGTTGCAGAAAACTCCCCTGGCCACCGTCACCCTTTTCTCCCCAAAGTGGGAGTAAGGATCGGACCCCCCAAACATGCCACAAAAATTACGAGTAAAACATGGGATGTAGACCTTCGAGTCTACTCCAAAATCCCTCAATCAAAACAAGAATCCATTAAGCATGTTGTTCTAACAAAAATCACAAAGGCATCAAGCCCAAACACAATCACTGTAGCATGCTTCAAGAATCCTCACGAAAATCATACAAAACACCCACAAATCAACATGATATCAACATAATCACATTATTCTTCTCAATTCCAACATTTCCCTCATTTTTGCATGATTTTAACATGATTTCCATGATTTTTTCCCTCTAAATCCAACATGCCTCAACTAATGGAGGAAGACAGAAGGGGAAACGGTAGGGAAACGCGTACCTGGCTTCGACGAGCCTCACGTGCCCTCCAACACCGGCGGTGCACGGCACCAGCCTTCCCCACACTAGCGCGAGCTCCTCCGACGTGCGACTCCTCCACAGCCACCACACTCCCTATCGCCCTCTCTCTGGTCTCTCTGCTTCTCCCCCCATGCCGCACACCCCCTCTTAACACCCCCGACGCCTGCCATCCCGGAATCCCGCCGGCGTCCACCAGCTACGCGTAGCTCTGGAAGGAGGGGACGGAACGAGCAGCCCTCTTCCGCGAGGCTTCACGAGATTGGGAGATTGGTCACGGGCGTGGAGAAGACGGGAAAAAGGGCATGGCACAGCTGGCTCTTGACCGGGTCCAAGCCCAAGCCCAAAGTGGGTCCACCACAAACACGGGTCCCAATGCAGAACTGACCCACTAGCCAAAGAAAACACACCACAGAGGAGAAACCAGGGGCACAAAACACAGAGGGAGCCCACAGCCAACAACCACAAACTGGTTTTACCATTAATAAACCATACACAAATAATTACAAGAAATTCCATGGTTTATATTAAATGGAAAAACCCAGGCACAGATGTTACAAAGTGTTAAGCATAAATTGCAGTAAATTTACCTTGGCCCAGTCAGAGGCATACCACATCCCACGCTGGCTATCCCGCATGGCCTCCTCAAATAGATACGACTTCCCGACTCGTCTGTACCAAGCCAGATAATCCGTGTAATTGACTTCTCGAAGGATATGCCTGTCCTAAGAGGCCACAGCTGCCGCATGTCGACTTCTGACCACAGCACAGGTCGAGGCCAAACGATCCATGTCGGAAGGAGGAGGGCCAGGAATGCAGAATTCATTTAAAAATTGGTGCCTCACACGCCCCGAGAGAAAGTATGCCGATTTCTTCATACAGTAAAATTTCACCTGCTTGTCCCTCAAAACATGGTTAGAGTTTAGAGGTACCTAGTTAAAGCCATCGTATCTAGAAAATGGGTGTAGATGAACCTGTTACAAAAAAAAAAGACAAGTATAAGCAACTCAGGCAATACAGGCTTAAAGAAACTGAAGGTTACAACATGAAAAGAAAACTTACATCTTCGAGCTCTACCAGGTTTAGCAGATACCGTTAGGACTCATAACCAAACACCCCTACAGCAGCCTGATGGTCAGGCTTGACCCACTGGCGAGGGAGGGGCAACAACTCGTCACGAAGGCGGCCAAAGCTATGCCCCCGTGTGATATGCTCCATAATCTAGTACTGGCAATAGCAGATAGAAGTCAATTTATCAGATATTAATCAAAGAGGAAATTTGTTTTTCAAAATAATAAAGTAAACACTCAAAGTCAGTAGAGGATATAATCTCACGTAAGAGTGGCACCCCAGCCTGACTTCGTTGTCAAGCCCGCATAGCAACCAGGTATAGCTGGCTCCTGCCTAGTCGTAGTGATCCAGGTGCTCCAAATTGGTTAGGTATGCTAGCCAATCTGCATGGATGTAGTAGGTAGAGGAATCGCAGATGACCATCACCAATAAATCTAGCAAAAAATGACTTAGCACAAAGTCCACCTCGTCGCTACCAGGCTTCGGGTTGGGCCAGAACTGGTCCCATTCTCACAGCCATCCCATTGTGATTATGTGTTCCCCCTAGGTGGCTTTGGGGGAACACGGCCTAGGTGTGTTGGAGCCAGATGCATCCCATGTGTCGTCTCGCCAATGATCGGCTCATCGCCGAAAGGAAGACCTGTCAGCAAGGCCCACTAGTCATGCAGGATGGTCAACTCTCTGAACAGGAAATGGAAGGTATGCGTCTCGAACCTCCACCTCTCCACCAAAGCTCGGAAGAAGTTGTAGTCACAATGGATGACCGGTATGTGTAGTAAACCGCCAAAAGGAGACCGGTGAAGGTGAAAATCCTACAGAAACTTGGGCAAACGGTGGAAGGGGTCTAGCATCGGGGCCCAGTGTGCATTATCCGGTTTGCATCACCAGCCTGAAATATCAAGAACAGAATTAATACCAAGTCAGAAAGCAGAGTATCATGATTAAGGCACGCCAAAGCAAGAAAAATTAACGCAAAGTCGGGGCCCTCGCAGATATGATGGCCGCTAAGCAGCCGCCCCTCAAAATTGCCAGACTCCTAAGAATGCATTTGTCAGATGAAGTGCTAAACTTATATCCTGTACATATTACTTTCCAATTTGGGCTTACCTCAACAGGGACAGCAGGAGTCGAGCTGCTGGAGGCACGTGACCTCGAAGAACTACCTCGCCGCCGGGAGCGAGAACTAGACGACGTATCCCATGAGAGATGTGGAATTCCCTCCTCTGGAACCGGGTCATCCTACAAAAGGGGCAAATACTGCACTAAAGCCAAACAGCAACAGCAAGTATGACAATTGCCAAGTCAAAGTTAAGTATTGCATTACAGTCAATGGCAAAACAGAAAAGGTAGAGCGTTTAAATAAAGCATTATGGCATGAGATCACAAAAACGCAAATATGAACAGGCATATAGTTACAGCTTAGCATTACATGGAAAAGTGGAAATTATGTGGCAATATTTATGCACTTGTTAAAATATGCGGGAATGGAACATTTTGGATAAGCTATCATCTTTCCTAAGCATGGTTCAGTAATTAATCGATTTAAAGTGGCCAATGTGGATTCAAAGCAACTTGTGAATAACTTTAGAAAATGAATCATATTTTAAATAGCATGAAAGAGCAGCATGGCATTCAATCAATGTACAACAAACCTTTTTGTACCCAAGCCTTGAACCACTACTCAATCCACCAAAAAAACAAAACGGCCAACAACCCATCACCCCCTTCACTGCCAACAAGCCTTGATGCAATAGATACAACTTTATTCACAAAGTAAGTAGAAAAAGATTTATTAATAGTTCAGATTTATGTAGATGATATTATTTTTGGATCCACGAATGAAAAATTATACAATGAATTTTCGACTATCATGCAAAAAGAATTTGAGATGAGCATGATGGGAGAATTATCATTCTTTCTTGGACTTTATATAAAACAGACAAGAGAAGGAATATTCATTAATCAAGAAAAATATACCAGTGAATTATTAAAAAAAATTGGGATGGAAAATAGTAAAATAGCTAAAACTTCTATGAGTGCATCCACAAGATTGGAAAAGGATGAATATGGACAAAAAGTGGATCAAAAGCTGTATAGGAGAATGATAGGATCATTGTTGTACTTAATTGCTAGTAAGTCAGACATTATGTTTAGTGTGTGTCTATGTGCCAGATTCCAAGCCTCGCTAATGGAATCACACTTAACCGCAGTCAAGAGAATTCTAAGATATTTACAAGGATCTATAGGATATGGGTTAGTCTATCCTAGCAAGTCTAGCTTGGACCTAGTAGGGTATAGTGATGCTGATTATGCTGAGTGTAGGACCGATAGGAAGAGTACTAGTGGAACATGTCAATTTTTAGGACATTTTTTGGTCTCTTGGTTTAGTAAGAAACAAAACAATGTAGCACTCTCAATAACTGAGGTTGAATGCATTGCAGTTTGATGTTGTTGTGCACAAATACTTTGGATGAAACAAACATTACAAGATTTCAATTTAACCTTATCTACAACTTCAATATATTGTGATAATACAAGTGCTATTAATTTATTTAAAAATTCAGTACATCATTCAAGAACTAAACATATTGAAATAAGGCATCATTTCTAAGAGATAATGTTCTCAAAAATAATATAAAATTAAAATTTATTTCAACAATAGAACAATTAATGAATATTTTTACAAAACCCCTAGATGAACATCAATTCATTAACATTAGAAGGGAATTAGGAATATGTAAGATTTCAGATATAATTTAAAATTCCTCTCTGAACTATTTCAAAATACCGAAATAATCAAGTTAATCTACCAAAAATTGCTAAATCAGCATACCGAAATTTAGCAGTATACCGATTTTATGACAAATTTAACAGTATTGTTCATTTTGGAATACCGAAAAGTTCCGGTCGACCGAATCCCTTGAGTCATGAATTTTTTAATGAATCAGCATACTGATTCATGTACCGTGAGAAGTTCCGAAAAATCCTATAATGGGTTTCGACATACCGATTGAATTTTCGATATATCGAATTGCCCGCGTGACCTATCATAAACCTAAAACTTAGGTTTTATTTTCTCTCATTTTCAACTTTTGGCCAGCCGCTCTCTCCACTGAAATACTTCATCCATGTCTCCGACCCTCCGATCTAGCCTTGTCTGCACTCCCATCGCCTCACCAGTCCTTCCTCTCTCTTCCCTCGGCTTTTTCCCCCTCTTCTTCGGCAATGGCACCCAAGAAAATGCTTGCCTCATGGGGAAAGAGAAAGCAAGATGAGAATGATACTCTAGGAGTCTCTAATAGTCAATCCCACCAACAATACAGCTTCATCGACAACGAGGCTCAGCAAGCTCATCGTGGTAGGTTTGCAAATCGAGAGGTACTCACGGGAGGACGAATACTCTTTAATGAGCTCGATTCCATTAGGCCTTTGTTTGATTTCCAAAAATTAATCCCATTTTTAAGCTCCATAGGTTATCGGCCATATTATCTTGACCTTGTATCTCAATTTTATGCAAATATGAAACATTCCCATGCCTTAGCTCACTCCTGTATTTGTGGGAATAACATTGACTTTGATGATGCCCTGTTAGGTCAATTATTCAAAACTCCATCTTCTGGGATTGACATTACCTTGTCTATTTATGAATTAGATTGGTCTTATTCTGAAATTAACAAAGCCATATCCCTAAACCCTAGAAGCACATTTAAACCTAGTAAAATCAAACAACTTACCAAACAATCCCGCCTTATTACATGTATTGTGGCCGCAAACTTGGTCCAAAAGAAAGGTCACCAAGATGAACTTAGCGAGCTCACTTGCAAAGCGGTCTATGCCATTACAAAGAGAATTTCTGCGAATTGGGGTCAAGTAATTTTCCATTGCATGACCCATGTCAAAACAAAACTCTTTTTTGGTCCCCTTTTAACCTATTTTTGGAAAATTATGATATACCTCTTGATGATGAGCCTAGTCTTCTTGTTACAACAAAACCTCTAGGAACCCAAGTTGTGGCCAAAATGTAACAATCCATCAAGCATCATAATAAGATTAGAAATCTTCTCAAGGGTTCCTCTTCACAATCCAAGGGTTCCTCTTCTACATGACCCTCACGGGCATCGGAACGGGACTACACCTCCGCCTGCACCTAAAAATCAAACAAAACACACGTGAGTGACATCCAAGTCACCTAGTACACGTCCCACACACAAACCACGACAAAACAGTGAGAAAACACAAGTCTAGATTATTACAAAACATGGTTTTCAAAAATCCATTTGAAAACATCATTTCTCTTTAAAACATTTGGAATCTCTATCCAAAACTATGTCCTTTTTCAAAAACACAAATTTACTCAATTTTATGCATCTTAAAACCTTTTATGTATTCTGAGAAATCCACATTCTTGACCATATCTAGCCTAAAACACATGGCCTCACAGGGTTCAAAACAAAACCACATACATTGGTTGGTAACTGGTTCAAATCACAATCCTTATTTATTGCTAGAATTTGGCTAAAACCATAAGCCAAAACAACAAATTAGATTCTAGCGTAAACCACGCATTCATTTATTTACTTTTCTTATTGTTGTTACCTTGATCAAAGGTAATCAGGCACACAAGCAGTAGCTGAGGACAGCATTTCCCCTACCTTCATGCACTGCCATGATGAAGTTCCCCGTGCGGGAGGACACCGCCTTGATCCACAGGCCTCAAGTTTATTTCATATGCCTAGGGATACGTCTTTTCCTGATGTCCCATCGATGACCCAAACACCTAGGTTCCTACACCTAGGATCAACCTACACCATTTCAAACTCAGTAACCAGGGTCGTATCTGACAATTGGCTCCATACAAATTTGTCGACACCAACCCCATGTGGTTCTACATTAGCAACCACAGTCATATCTAACATTTGGTTTCGTTGGAGTCTCATACTCCTACCACACTACTGACACCAACCCCTCATGGGTCCAGAACACATTATCATTTTCTTTTCAAAACTGGATTTTCTTTCAAAGCCATTACTCATTCTATTTCCATTGTAGGAAGTCACTTCCATGCAACTCTAATCATTCATTTGGGTTCCAAGCTTAAAACCATATAAAACCATGCATTCATATTCAATATTAGGTCTCATGCCCAAAAATCACATCAAACCAAGTATTTATCAATTTCTTTTCCTTTCTAGGGCCTCAAGCTAGAGTCGGAATCCAGGCCAGGCCGGGCCAAGCTAGCTAGGTCCAAAAAAACAAAGGCCCAACCGAGCCTGGACCGGGCCACAAGCTGGACCGAACTGAGCTGGGTTGGGCCTCTATTGGCAAGCCATGGGCCCAACACAGCCCATGGCCCATCGGTGGGCTGGATCGGGCCAGGTCGAGTCAGTCCTTTTGGTTTTTTTCTTTTTAATTTCCAGGTCAGCTTGGCCAGGCCCATTCTAATTTATGGGCCAAAATGGACCTACTCTACGGGCCTGGCACGTGGGCCCAGCACGGCCCAAGGCCCAAGACAGGTCTGGCCCGGCCGAGTCCATTGTTGGGTCCACGGGCCTGAGTCGTGGTGGGCCAGGGCCAGCCTGGCCTGATTTCCATGTCTACCTCAGGCCCAAAACCATATGCAATTTTATTTATTTGAATTTTGTATTCCTTCATGTCATCCACAAGGAAAAAACCTCAATTATACATGCCCATTATCTATTTAAAACTATAGACACCCTAATTTTGCAGGATTATAGGTAGGCTTCTCTAGAATGGACTTTTGGTTGCTGGGCTCTCAATCACTTTTCCCCAAGGCCAACTTGGCATCTTAACCTAATTTCATCCACAAAAACTAGCCTAAACCCTAATCCAAAACCCTAAACCTAGCCTAAACCCTAATCCAAAACCTTAAACCTAGCCTAAGCCCTAATCCAAAACCCTAATCCTAATCGAACCCATGTAAATCCAACAAACCAAGCTAATAACCTAAAGATTAATTGCATCCTAAGCCCAAGCAAGCCCACCAAAGCCCATCAAAGCCCAAGCAAGCCCACTAAAGCCCATCTAAGTCCACTTTCTTAAACATTCTTGGGTTTTTTATAGGGTTGTTAGAGTTTGTTAGTGAATTAGTTAGCAGGTTGTTAGTTTGTTATTAGGTTGTTAGGTTTGTTATGGGGTTGTTGAGATTTGTTGGTGGTTTGTGTTAGTGGGTTGTTAGGATATGTTGTTATTGAGGTGATTTGTTAGGGTTGTTAGTGGTGTCTTGGAGGAGTTGTTACGGGCTAAGCTCTTTCCTATATAAAGAAATGTGAAGGCATAAATGGTGGGGCTCTTTTCTCAATTATTCTCTACTCGTCTCTGGGGGGGTCTTTCATTAGGAGTTCTTCGGAAGGAGGACGAGCAGAGGGGAAGCACAGCAACCTCTCTTCCTCTCTCTCCAGTGAAATCTCATTTTGACAATCCTCCCCCTCCTCAACACCTCTTCTGTCACCTAGCCAGCCACTATTCTTCTCTCCAGCCACTCCTCCAGCCCTTCTCAGCTGCAGTCAGTAGCCTTCTTCCACCTCTACATACCAACATCATGCAGTCCTAAGGAGAGAGAAGAAGACACACCTCACGTTGCACCGGTCAAACATGCTATCTTCTGATCACTATCGGCGTCTAGATGAAGCCTTCAGTCGCCGTCAAAGGTCAGTGATCTAGGTAGAGACGTCGACGTCTGATGGAGCAAGCAAGCGCTGCAGCAAGCCGCCTTGCCACAGCACCAGATCTTCCACACTCCCCGTGACCTATAGTTACCCCTATCTGGTGCCTCTAGTGCCGTCGAGCTCAAGTCGGAGGAGACACTTTCACCGAAGAAGACGCCGAACTCAAGTGACCACTCTATCTTGATGGATGCATGCAAGGGAAACCTTCACCTCTAGTCTTTTTTCCTCTTTTCTCCTTGATATCATGCAACCATGAGGAAAAGAGAGAGGAGCACAGTGGAAACCTCACTGAAACCACACTGGCAGCCTCCTCTCTTCATCTCCAGCTTGAGTTATCCTCCACGTCAGGCCATGCAGTGGGAGGGAAAAAGGAAACATACATAGAACTCAACCCGTAGACCTTTGTGCCTCCAATCGTTGGTCCTCTTCACACTCGCGACCTCCTGATTGACATCTTCGATGTCGTAGAGCTTGAACCTGATGAGATGCCGTCGCCAGAGACGAGACACCGATGAGTTGGACGGGTAAAAGGGTCCCCACTATCGCACTTGCATCTGAATGCTTGGATATCTTCCTCTCCTTCCCCCTTGCCTTCCTAAGGCATAACTCGACGCCCGAGAGCTCTAGTCCACCTCCCACAGTCGAGCTCGCCGGAGAAGATTGAGTCGACGGCAAGGTGGATCAGGAGAGGCATGCACGCACCCCTCTTGGCCTCCGCTGGCTCGAGCATCTTCCCGAAAACCTTTCAGGAGCTTGGAAACGCTGCGCCGCCGCCTCTAGAGCTTCTTCCTGTTTGAGCCGATCAGCAGAGTCACAACGCCGGCGAGCAAGGTGAGGGGGAAGAACCACGCTGTTCCAAGCTTGGTCGGAGTCGATGGATCTTCTCCCCTCTCTTCGTTCTTGCTTCCCACCCATTTTGATGCAAGATCGGGCGTTAGGGAAGCCTTGGATAGCTTCCCAGATGGTCGTCGTCGGAGAGGTGCAGTCGTCGGTGGCTGTCGATTATTTTAAACACTTTTTTTAAAAAAATTCTTTTCTTTTCTTTTTTTTGCATTTAAGCCCTTTTATTTTGCATATCAGTCCCTGCATTCATTTATAAATCATTTTAATAATGTTTTGATTTGGTAAATTTATAGTGTGGCCATTGTGTTTTTCTTTTACTAATTCTCAGGCTTTAAATTTTGACATAAAACCCTCTGATTTAGTTTTCTTTCACCTTAAATCCCCTAATTTTCACATAAAACCCTGAACTTCACTAAAATGGCACTGAAAATATGATTTTCTGGCACATTTGTAAATCAAACCCTAGAAATTCATGTTTTTACTCAAAGGTGAATAGAATTGCATTTTAAGCCCTGAATTTTTCCAAAATTACACTAAATGCATTTTTTATGGCACATTTGCAAAGCAGGCCCTGAAAATTCATATTTTCATCCATGAGTCCACTAATTTGCACATTTAGCCCTAAATTTCTTCAAAATTACACTAAACACATGTTTTACGGGAAAATTTACAAATTGGACCCTAGGCATCCTAATTTTATCAAAAATACACAGTTTTGCACATTAAACCCTCCAACTTCCCTAAAATTGCATAAATGTGTTGTCTTTAACATTTTTGTTGATTTAACCCTGGAAACATCAGTCTTTACCTAGGAACATGTAATTTTT
>JAMKQA010026345.1:0-11783 GCA_024699735.1 Posidonia australis
TAGTCTATGCTTAGGGAAGATTTAATTGAAGATTGTGTATATAATCTCAATTCCATCATTTATCATCTGATTTAATTTGGTTTGTGTGTTTTTACTCCAAATCTTGATATGCTATGGTGCACATTTGAGCATATAGTTTATTCTTGTGTGGATAAGAATCATTGAATCAAGTTATTTAGATCAAATAAAGGGGGAGGGAATAAACATGATCATGCATTCTCAATTCTAGATAAATGGATTCGAAACCCTAGCTTTACTTAATCTGTTGCTCTTTGTTTTTTTAGATTCAGTCTTTAATCATCATCTCTCTCATTTTTTCATCTCAATAATTGATAATAATTCTTTGTTCTTGAACACTTTTCTCTGTGGAATCAACCTGTATTTACCGACGTACTACATTGGACGCCATGCACTTGCGGTAATTAAATAAGTCACATCAAGTTTTTGGCGCCGTTGCCGGGGACATAGTGTTTCCTAGCATCAATTTATTGTCAGTTATTCCTTTCATTTTGTTTGTTTGGAAAAAAAAAAAACACATCTACTTTGTTTTATTGTTTTTCTTTTTCAGAGACATTTTTGGAGATCTAGAACAGAAAAGGACAAAAAAATTTCCAGATCAGAAGAAGCAGGGGTGCCTCCTAGGCACTATTCTGCATTTTAGGCGCCTTTTGAGGGCCCAGGTCAGGAATTCTTTCCTGATTTTAAATTTTGATATTTTTGGTTTTTTCTAGAATCCTGATCTAGGGTTTATATTGTGCTTTGATTTTTGTTTTATCTCGATCACTAATTTAAAAGTCGAGCATAAACTTGAACCCAGTAAATTTCTTCCATGACAAGATAGAAACATGTTCTTTAGGGCATACATCATATAGTGTGCATTATTTTTGAATCTTGATAATTTAATTTGGGAGATTGCTAGAGGAAAAGGTACGTGTTCTCCTACTCAATTCCTAGCATTTTAGAGCATATAGTTAGTAGGAAGAACAACTTGTTTGAGCATAATTGTTTGTTGCATATCATTTCAAAGAACCTAAGTCAACACCTATAGCACAAGATAAGGTGGGGATTTCATCACCCTTCCTTAGCCCACAAAAAAAAAGCATCAAGCATTGACCTAAGAATCAATTAAAATCAAGTAGACATTGGCCCCTAGGATTCAAGCTCAATAGGACAAGGGAACTGGAGGGTGAATCAAATTTAAATTCTTTTCCTACTTGGTGTCTAGAAAAGTGGTTCACAAGGTTATGCCTTAAAAGGAACGTGGTTAATTAATTAGGACCGTTGCTCAAGCATGAGGAGCCTCCCACATTTTTCCAATGATCTGGCCAATTAGAGCAAAGAATTTTGGTTTGAGAATCTCAAAGGATAACATAACAGTTAGGAGCTATCTAGATCTAAGTCAACCGTAGACTTAGGAATTGTGTGGCTTGTGTGAATAGATTAGGCATCTTCCTCTTCTCATATGGTTGTGTCTCTTATCTTCTCATCTTTTCTATTTTCATATTTCAAAAAAAAAAAAAGAGTTTCACTTGTGCATGCTTGTGTGGATTCGTAATTCAACACATCGTCTGATCCACGTTGAACCCGAAGATTTTAAAATAGCTCATGAAATCCACAACCCACCTCTAGCTTTAAAAGCCAGATGTTACCCAGTAAGAACTGCACAACCATCTTGCATTAGAATCCCACAAACCAATGGCAATAATTTTGAACTCAAATCCAATTATATTAGCCAATTGCCTAGGTTCACGGGTCTAGAATCTGAAGATGCCTATTGGTTCATCAATGAGTTTGAGGAGGTGTGTAGCATGATGAAGTTGCAGTAGTTGTCTGATGATGTAGATCGGTTAAGATTTATTCCTTTTGCATTAAAAGACAATGCTAAGAAATGGCTATATAGTCTACCGACTAATTCAATCACCACTTGGGCCCAATTTTGCACGATAATCCTTAAGAAATACTATCCTATTCATAAGACCATCAAATTCAATGAAATTAATTCATCTAAACAAAAGGTTGGTGAGTCTTTTTGGAAGTATCATGATAGATTTAAGGATATCTTAGCCCATTGTCCACATCATGGAATAGAAAAATGGAGACTATGCTAAATCATTTATGTGGGTTTAGATATTTCAACTAGGACCATGCTTGAGTCTATGTGTCACAGAGCGTTCATGAAGAAGAATGAAGATGAAGCATGGGAATTCCTAGGAGAACTGCCTGAGAAAACCATGTAGTGGAAGAGCACTAATGATCAAATGGTCGATAAATCTACACCCTCAAAAGGCGGTATTAACTCCATAGAGTCTTCTATAGCCACTGAAGCCAAATTCAACACATTAGCTTGTAGGTTAGAGGCTTTAGAAATGAAGGAGAAAGTCCAAATGAACCAAGTGTCTGACCAAGTTCCTTAGTGTAAAGGTTGTCACATGGTGGGTCATGTGATGGAAGAGTGTCCTTCTGTGGGTGGTCAACCCAATTTTGGACCTGAACAACTAAATGCAACTTTTGTCAGGCCTCAAAATGACCCCTATGCCCCAAAGTATAATCCAAGATGGAGGAATCATCCTAATTTCTCTTGGAACCAGCATCCACATCATGGAAACAATAATTTTGCTTTCTCCCAAGGCCAACAACGACACTCACCTTAATTTAGGCCCAATCAACCTGTTCAACAACACTTTAATGCTGGATCTCAACCCCACCCACCTCCAAGATTTAATGAGAATGAGAGAAGATTGAGCACTCTGGAGAAAGCCGTGGAGGCCCTTCTCATTGCTAACTCTCAAACAAACACCAACGTAGCTGCTAATACACAAGCCATATCTCGAATTGAGATGCAATTGAGTCAGCTAGCCACATCGGTAGGAGGAAGAGAGAAAGGAACCTTCCCTAGACAACTAGTACCAAATCCTAGAGGTCAAACTCAAAATCAAAATCAAGGGTAGGTTCATGTACTTCAAGATGACCTGGTCAACCAAGTTAATGCCATTGTTTCATTAAGATTTGGAAAATAGGTGGACAACCATGTTGTCATGCCCAACCAAATGGTTAGGACTCACCTTCTGACTCAACAAAACCAGTCTCATCCAATTCAAGCCAGTTTGAGGAGCTTGAAAGTTCTGAAAGGCCCAACAAACATGTTGGGCCTTATTTTGAATCATCTGTTTAGCTTATACGAAAGTCCATTGCCCCATTTCCAAATAGGCTCAAAAACAAAAAGGGATCTGCTCAAATGGAAAAGATACTCGAGGTGTTCAGGCATGTTAAGGTAAACATTCCTCTCTTAGATGCAATCCAATAGGTCCCTATATATGCCAAATACCTTAAGGACCTGTGCACTCGATGAGAACCACTAGTGTGCCTAAGAAAGCTTTTCTAGCAGCCAATGTCAGTTCCATTTTAACGAACCAGTTACCTATGAAATATAAGGACCCTAGAAGTCCTACAATTTCATGCATCATAGGCAACATAAAAATCAATAAGGCTTTGCTAGATCTAGGAGCTAGTGTCAACCTATTACCATACTTAGTGTATGAGCAACTAGGGCTAGGTGAGTTGAAGCAAACTAGGGTAACATTTGTAATTAACTGATAGGTCAATTAAGATGCCAAAAGTGATGGTCGAAGATGTTCTGATTAAGGTTGGTGACTTTGTATATCCTGTAGATTTCATTATCTTGGAAACCCAATCCCTGACTAACCTTAATGGCCAAATCCCAGTTATCCTAGGTCAACCTTTCTTAACTACAACTAATGCCCTAATCAATTGTTGAAATGGGTCGATGAGGCTAAATTATGGAGATCTGACTATCACACTTAATATTTTCCATTTAGATAAGTAGTCAACCAATGATCCAAATGAGACATTCAAGGTAAATATGATTGAAGATCTTTCAGAATAAGAAGACTTGATAAAGGAGGATATTGATTTTGATTTAGGTTATTTTGATCAGAGTTTTGAAGAAATTTTCAAAGAAGAATTGTTGTTGGTAGAGGAAGCAAATGAATTGACCCAACAGAAGATATAATCATCCTCCAGAGCCTATCTCATCTACGCCTAGACCTATTCCCAAGCCATCTATTGAGGACTACACTAGAGCTTAAACCATTGCTTGAGCATCTCAAGTATGTGTTTCTAGGGCAAGATCAGATCCTTCCTGTAATCATTGCAGCCAATTTAACTCAAGATCAAGAAGAGGTGTTGTTAACCGTCCTTAATGAGAATAGGGAAGCAATAGGATGGTCCATGGCTGACATCAAGGGGATTAATCCAACAATTGTACAGCATCGGATCCACTTGATAGAGGAAATCCATCCAACTAGAGATCCACAAAGGCAGTTAAACCCTGTAATGAAGGAAGTGGTCAGAAAATACATACTGAAGTGTCTTGATAATGGGATTATCTATCCCATTTCTGATAGCACATGGGTAAGTCCTGTCCAAGTAGTTCCCAAGAAATTGGGAATTACTGTGATCCAAAATGATGATAATGAGCTTGTTCCCACTCGCATCCAAACAAGATGGCGAGTCTGCATAGATTATAGGAAGCTTAATGCGGCAACTAGGAAAGACCACTTTCCTTTGCCATTCATTGACCAGATGTCAGAACGGTTAGCCGGACATGAGTATTATTGCTTTCTTGATGGTTACTCTGGCTACAAACAGATTCCTATTGCTCCTGAGGACCAAGAGAAGACCACTTTCACCTGCCCTTTTGGAACATTTGCCTATCATCGCATGCCCTTTGGGCTACGCAATGCTCCAGCTACTTTCCAACGATGCATGGTGAGCATCTTCTTCAACATGGTGGAATGATTTCTAGAAATCTTCATGGATGATTTTTCCATTTTTGGGTAAACCTTTTCTAAGTGTCTCCATCATCTTGAGTTGGTATTAAAAAGATGCATAGAGAAAAACCTGACACTCAATTGGGAAAAATGTCATTTCATGTTCCAACAAAGTATTGTTCTAGCCATGTCATCTCAAAAAGAGGCATAGAGGTGGATAGGGCCAAAGTGAACCTCATTGTGAATCTTCCTCCATCAAAAACTGTTAAGGACATTAGGGCTTTCCTAGGACATGTGGGATTTTATAAGAGATTTATTAAAGACTTTAGCAAGATTGCTAGATCCTCAACCAATCTATTGTCCAAGGATATCCCTTTTGACTTCACCCATGAATGCCTTAAGGCATTTGAGCATCTCAAGAAGGAGTTGACTTCGGCTCCTATCATTCACCCACCGATGTGGACCCAATCATTTGAGTTGATGAGTGATGCATCTGACTATGCAATTGGTGTTATTATAGATCAAAGGATTGACAAGTTACCACATGTGATCTACTATGCAAGTAAGACGTTGAATGACGCACAGCTAAATTACTCCACCACTGAAAAAGAGTTCTTAGCTGTTGTTTTTACCTTAGAGAAATTTCGATCTTACTTAATAGGATCTCACATCATTATCTACACTAACCATGCAGCATTGAAACACCTTTTAGCAAAGAAGGATGCAAAAGCTCGATTGATTAGGTGGATCCTTCTTCTTTAGGAATTTGATCTTGAGATTACGGACAAGAAAGGTTGTGAAAATGTGGTAGTTGATCATCTGTCCCGTTTGAATCTTGAACCATCCATAGACCTTCCTATTAATGATAGCTTCCCGGATGAACAGCTATTGGCAGTCCATTCTGAACCATGGTTCACAAATATAGTCAATTACTTGGTAACTGGTGTCACTCCCATGGATTGGTCCAAACAGGATAAATGTAAGTTCATGTCCCAAGTAAAATTCTTTTATTGGGACGATCCATATCTATTTAAGTATTATCCCGACCAAATTGTTAGGAGGTGTACACCAGATCCTGAGGTTTGAAGTGTTCTGTCATTCAAGCTTGTGGAGGTCATTTTGGGCCTAAGAAAATAGCTACCAAAGTGCTTCTATGTGGATTTTAGTGGCCCACTTTGTTTAAGGATGCATATGAATATTGTAAGAGTTGTAATAGGTGTCAACAATTAGGAAAGATCACTAGAAGAAATATGATGCCATTACGGTCCATTTTGGAAGTGGAGATCTTTGATGTGTGGGGGATTGATTTTATGGGCCAATTTCCCAAATCTCATGGCTATTTGTATATTTTAGTAGTGGTTGATTATGTGTCCTAGTGGATAGAGGCTACACCATGTAAATCCAATGACAACAAGCTGGTTATTGAATTTTTAAAATCGCACATCTTTTCTAGGTTTGGTATGCCACGACTATCATTAGTGATAGGGGCACACATTTTTGCAACTGATCATTTGAGACCGTGATGAGAAAATATTCTATCACCCACAAGCTTGCCACTTCATATCATCCTCAAACAAGTGGCCAAGTGGAGGCATCAAATAGGTAGATCAAGCAAATTTTGGAGAAAATCGTTAAACCAAATAGAAAAGATTGGTTTGAGAGACTAAATGATGCATTATGGGCCCATCGGACCGCATTTAAGACCAACTTAGGAATGTCTCCATATCGACTTGTATTTGGAAAAGCGTGCCACTTGCTAATAGAATTAGGACATTGAGCATTATGGGCCATCAAGCAATTGAATCTAGATTTAATCACTGCTGGAATCAAGAGGAAATGACAATTGAATGAGTTAGAAGAATTGAGAAATGAAGCATATGACAGTGCTAAGATTTACAAGGAGAAAACCAAGATGTTTCATGATGAAAGAATTCTAAGGAAATCATTTCTAGCAGGTCAAAAGGTTCTCCTTTACAATTCTAGGCTTCACCTATTTCCAGAGAAATTAAGGTCTAGATGGACTGGACCTTATTTGGTGAAAGTGGTCTACCCTCATGGAGCAATGGAAATTGAGAATCCAAAGAACGGTGAAATTTTTGAATTCAATGGTCAACGCTTAAAACTATTTTTGGAACTACCCACTGAAAAGGAAGGCGAGGGCATGGTTCTTCATGATCCTCAATATTTTGGGTAAGTAGTGTTCATATGTATGAACTATACATAACATTTTTCTTTTTCTCTTAACAGCAGAAGCACTTCATCCTGAATCAGGTGCCATTGTTATTTCATTGATCATATCATTTATTGCATACATTATGGGCAATGTAAGGTTTAGGTGTGCAGGGGAGTCTTCTCTGGGTCTTTTCCATATTTTGTAGTTGTTAGGTTACTTTCCACTTTTCCATCTTTTTCATTAAAAAAAACAAAAACAAAAACAAAAAAATTGAAAATGAAAAAAAAAAAAGAGTCTTTGTGTCTTTTTCGCTTGTTTTCAAAAAAAAAAAAATGAAAAAAAATATTATGAGCTATCCACATTAATCTTATCAATTAGGAGTGAAGGAGTAGCCTAGTGTTGAAATTCAAAGGTAAGACTGAGTTATTGATGACCCTATGATTCAAAGAGTAGAGTCAAAATTTGAAAAATAGCATCATCTTAAATATCTAAAATTCATATGTACCTTATCATGCACTATCACTCTAGCCCTTAGTTATGGGGAATAAAGGAAGGCCTGACCACCTTAGGAATACAAAAAAAGAAAAGAAAAAGAAAAAAACATCCAATAATCATTGAGTAATTGGGTATCGTGTCTCAATAAGCATTGGTATTCACGTAAAAAGGTGATTGGAGGATAAAAAAAAAAGTCTTGTCTTTAAGGCCTTAGCTACTCGAATGATTAAGTCCATAGGAGTGTCTTCACACCTAGTGACCTAAAACCATCTGGTTTAGGATCCACTGACCTAAAGCTCGCTAAATGGGTAGTCAAGAATAAAGTCTAAGAAAGCAAGACATCAGGAAATGAAATAAAATTACTAAGGTGGGAAGATTGGATTTGAAAACCCATGCTAAGGACTATTTCACAAACACAAGGTATATATGAGCAAATTTTAAGAAGATGATGTGAAAAATAGGACAGAGTCTCTATAAGGATAGGATGAGGGTTCTTAACAAAGGTTAAATCGGAGAATTAAGACACTAGGAAACTTTGGATCTTTTTAGTTGAGTAGGTTAATGTGGATACCTTAGAATTTTTCCTTTTCTTTATTTTTCCCTTTTCTATATTTCTCTACCTCTTTTTTTTCTAGGATTTTGTGAGTAAATCCGCTGCAAAACCTCACGAGACACCACTCATCTGCTAGGGCAACCTAAGGGTTTAAAGGCTTGTTGCACAAGCTAAGTGCAACCGCGATTCCTGTGAAAGTGAGTTAGGATTTTCTTATCTTCTTCTTCGTGTTAGAGTCGGTTTTGCTAGAGGACTAGCAAAAGATAGCTATGGGGGTGTTTGATTAACTCATAACTCATGCATATTTTATTCCCATTTTTCTATTTTGGTGTATAAATAATATTACTTGAGGCTTTTTGTGCAAATTTTACAAGAATCTACAAAAATAAGGGGGAAAAGAATAATTGTGCCAAAAAGGAAGATATTTGCATCAAAATTTCAAAGATACATCAAGAGGTCAAATCCGAGTTATCCGCATTCCAAAAGTATAGGAAAAAGAATTGATCAACGGGAGACCAAGTCGGAAGCAATTGTGGAAGACCCGGGCACTTGGGTGGTGCCCATAGGCAGTTTGGGTGCCTCCCAAGCGCCCAAATAGTGGTTCTGACCTGGTCTTTGAGCATGGTTGGTTTGCGTTGAAAAATATCTTGTAATCAAATGTAGAAATCGTTTCTATTTATCCAGATTTGTCTCCAATGTAAGCAAATCCATGTAAGCCTATAAAAGGACCCCCTATGTCGATCTCTAGATCATATCTAGGTTTTAGACTCTCTTTCTTTTCTTGTGTTTTGGAGATCCTGAAGATCATCAGTGTAATCTCAGGTTCCCTTCAATAAAAAGGTTTTTTTTATATAATTATGTCTTCTCTTTCTCCTTCCTCCTCTTTTATTTTAATGCTTTATGTTATCATGCTTGGCTAATCTTCTAAATCTAAGGCAGATGAAGTTTATTTAGAATGAGATGTGTGATCGTGTTTTCTTCTTTTTCTCTTCATGCTTCATGCAATGAATATGTGGGTTGGATGTATATTACATCGATCATTCATAGAATCGATAAACTTTGATAGACTAACATTGATTTCATCTTTTTAGTCTATGCTTAGGGAAGATTTAATTGAAGATTGTGTATATAATCTCAATTCCATCATTTATCATCTGATTTAATTTGGTTTGTGTGTTTTTACTCCAAATCTTGATATGCTATGGTGCACATTTGAGCATATAGTTTATTCTTGTGTGGATAAGAATCATTGAATCAAGTTATTTAGATCAAATAAAAGGGGAGGGAATAAACATGTTCATGCATTCTCAATTCTAGATAAATGGATTCGAAACCCTAGCTTTACTTAATCTGTTGCTCTTTGTTCTTTTAGATTCAGTCTTTAATCATCATCTCTCTCATTTTCTCATATCAATAATTGATAATAAATCTCTATTCATGAACACTTTTCTCTATGGGATCGACCCGTATTTACCATCATGCACTTGCAGTAATTAAATAAGACACATCAACTGGATGCATCCTGGTTGCTAAGTTCGTCTGATCCTACTTTCGAACCATCACCGACTGCCTCTCGGTTGACAAGTTCATTTATCCTGCCTTCTGAACAGCCACGGCTGCTTCTCAGTTGACGAGTGCGCTTTTCCTCTTTCTGACCTATCACCGACTGCTTCTCGGTTGACGAGTTCATTTATCCTGCCTTCTGGACTATCACCGATTACTTCTCGATTGATTGATTTGCTATTCTGCTTTGTTTTCTATTACCAGGCTGTTTTTTCGGATGTTGTGTTAACCTCTTTCTTTAGGCTAATATCCTAAACTATCACTTGGGATGATATCCCAAACTATCCGATTGGCTTCTGTCAACTTGCCATCTCTCGACTGGTGTAACCATGCCGACGGGGGTGGCCCACACGGATAGGTGGTATGTGTGCCAAAGGAGCGGCAAAGCCACGGCAAAAAGAAAAGGGGAAAAAATGCAAAATGCAGGAGTCGCCACCTAGTCTATTATGAAAGATGGGGAAAACCATAAAACACATGAAGAATCATGCAAACAAAATCAAAAGGGGCTGCGTAAAACCAGAAATGCAGGTAAGGATCCCTGTTACGTGCGAGGAAGGTGTTAGGCACCCTCGCACGCCTGACGAATCGGTCTTCTAATGATTTCTCTTTTGCCAATGAAAGTCGGACTTTCTGCCTTTTGCTGTACGCCCGAGGGCGATATGCCATGCTATGTTTAGTGCCTTATGCTAGTAGGTGCATGATGTGTAGGGGTGTGTCTTAATGCTCAGAAGTATCACTCTTTATTTCGAGTCAAGTGCGTAATGCAAAGATATTGCATAAACATAATCAAAGTTGTATCATTTTGAGTGATTTCACATCATTGCTTACTACATGCCTAAATGCAAGCTAAGATGCAGGAAAACTGCTGAAAACAAATATGTGCCTTCCTAATGCAACCAGGAAGAATATCAGATGAAAGCCCAGGAGCAAGTCGGGTCGAGAAAGCAACCAAGCAGATGAAAAACATGCCGTGTGCTACTGAAAACAGGACACTGCGCCTGTTTGGTGCGCCAGACTGGTGCGTCAGTCTAGAGCGCCACCTATGTGCATCTAGGTGGGCCAGTAATGTATGCAAGGTGTAAAACACAGAAAGCAAAGCAGAGCATCAGAGGGTGTACTCTAGAAATGCATGCAGCAGAATCATTCTAGAGGAAACTCGGAAAGCAAGCTTTGAATGAGTTAAAATATGCTAATGCAATGCAATGACCTTGAGCTCAAGGGCCTGAAGCCTCACACAAGATCACAATCTATGTGAACTAGATGCAGAAAACATGATTCAACCAGGCCTCTGGATCATGGACTGATACACATGATTCCCTCAAGGGAGTAGGGTGTAATCAGTCTACCAGATTATGCCTGGAGTTGAATAACAAAGTCGAAAAAGCAAATGGAAAACAGTTTGATTGAAAACTGAAAACATGCTGCCGGCATCTTGGCAAACCATAGAATCGATCAGAAAGAAACAAGCTCATAATTCTGCGATAAAGCCATGCAAGTATGCTGCTAAATGCGAGTGCTCTGATCTCTGACCAGTCTAGCGCGCCTGCTGAGTGCGCTAGAGTTGTGTGCGGGTTAGGTGCGACAGGGATATGCGCCCTAGGGATTCTAGATCAGACTGTGACCTGATCCAGAACCCACCCAGCAGAGATGCAAGGGAAATCTATGCAAGTGCTAAAAGGTTTATGCCATGATAAAAACTGGAAAACATGTTACGAGTGCATGGTGGTCAAGAATCATATTGAAAACAAAGCATTTGAAGCCAAAACAAGGTGAAGGGTTCATGCATAAAAATGTGTGGAATATTCAAGAACTAGCATGATCCGGGTAAAACAAAACAAAACATGTGCAAATGTTGATCAAATGTGCATGCGTCTACGTGTAAAAGCATACATGATGCATGATAAACATTATATGCAAGGAGATAACAACACATGTAGATTACGTGCTAGAAATGTAAATATGGATTAACATGGAGATTATTTGCATAGAAAGTACAAGCATGATATCATAGAAAACATCATAAATAGACCATTCATAGAGTTTTAAGCATGCTTTATTCAATCCTAAGATGCCATTGAGAAATTAAAAACGGGAGGTAGAATGCCTACCTCACGATGTTCCTTCTTTGCGATAACAGTGATAAGAAAACCTTTGTTGCTTTGGAAGGCTCTGGGACGCAAGGAGGTGTTCCAGGGAATGAAATCAGGCT
>JAMKQA010026346.1:0-11732 GCA_024699735.1 Posidonia australis
TTAATTGTTTTTAAATTAGAGTTTTTGAGGTTTGAATTTAATTATAAGATTTTAAATTAATTTCTTTGAATGATTTAGAGTTTTTAGGTTTTTTTTCAAATTAGGTTTTTGTGACTTAATTAATTAGTTTTAAATTAGGATTTTCAAGATTTTAATTATTTTAAGAGGATTTAGGGTTTTTTGGATTTTAATTGTAGTTTTTTAGTTTAAATGAGAATTTTGAGTTTAATTTAGGGTTTTCCTTGAAATTAAATGGATTAAAGTGGTTTAAAAATGGATTTTATTAGGATTTTCACTTGATTAATTTGGATTTTAAATGTTTTTAAGTGGATTTTGCTTGATTTTAATTTTAATTAGGGTTTTCACTTGATTAATTAGGATTTTAAGTGAATTTTGGTGAATTTTGCTTATTTTGGTTTTAAATTAGGGTTTTTGCTTGGATTAAGATTGAGTGGGTTTGTGTGGGCCTAATGGGCTTGTGTGGGCTTGTGCGTGCCTAATGGGCTTGTGTGGGCTTGTGCGGGCCTAAGTGGGGTCTATTTGGGCCTAATGGTCTTGTGTGGACCTAATGGGCTTGTGTGGGCCTAAGTGGGTCTGTCTGGGCGTAATGGGTTTGTGTGGGCCTAAGTGGGTCTGTCTGGGCCTAAAGGGCTTGTGTGGGCCTAAGTAGGCCTAGGGTTCTATGGTGTTAGGGTTTAGGAGTGTGGTTGCAACCAGAGCATCTTCTAGAGGAGCCTATCGCCAAGTGACTGCAAAATCGGGGTGTCTACATCACCACTTTTGCACATGACATGCGTATGCGTTTTGTGTGTTGATTGGTGTTTGCTTTGGATGTTTTCACCCCCATTTTGCACTTGCCATGATTAGGAGATTAGATACATGTTTTTCTCCCTATTTGGTTTATAAAAAACACAAAAAGATAAAAATAAACAAATAGGGCAAACTAGTGACAAATTGCAAACTTTCCCCAAAGGTTTAATAAATTTTCAAGTAAAAGACTTAAAGCATATTTTGCACTTATCATATAGGGCAAGCTTTCTCTCCTCACTCGAGTCCACCTATAGTTTGCCAAGGACATTCCCCAGTTTCTCATTCTATGGCTTTGGCATGGAATGAGATATCGATCTGTCCCCCTTGTCTAGGGTTGTGTCGGTGTTAGTAGAGGGTACAGCCTACTGCTTTGGCAAAGGATGAGGCCCCAAATGCACCACCCATTCACTTCTTAAGCTTTGGCAAGGATATAGAACGGGAACCATTACTTTCTAATCTTGAGTCGAACACCCAATTACCCTTTTGTGAACCCAGAGGAGATGGCTTGTTAGGACTCCCCTAGATTGTGAAAGAGCATATATTAGAGGCATTCACGAATTTGCACTCATATCACCATAAACACTACATCATCTTTTCTAACCTGTTTCCCGTTTTTGACAATAATAGTACCGATCAATGTACAAGTTCCTTAGCCAGAGCTTGAGGTTTCCTTTCACTAACACCCGATGTGACACAGTTTTCGATCACATCACTTGAGTTATTCGTCACTGTAGACACCCCCAATATGCTTGCAAATGGACCAAACCCTAACAGGATCCTAAAAAACCAAATAAAACTCTAAAAAACCAAACAAAACCCTAAAAAGTCCTAAAAACACTAGGAAAACCCTAAGAACCCTAAAAACCTTAGGAAAACCCTAAAACCCCTAGAAAAATCCTAAAAAACTAAACAAAACCATAAAATCCTAGAAAAACCCTAAAAAAACTAAACAAATCCATAAAACCCTAAATAAACCCTAATCCAAACCTTAAATCCTAGGTTAAGGCCTAAATTAAATTCAAAACCTTAATCCAAACCCTAAACTTAGGTCAAACCCTAAGTCAAACCCTAAACCATAAGTCAAACTCTAACAACCTTAACCACTTCCCACTTCACTCCAACCACCTTAGCCACTTCCCACTTCACTCCAACCACCTTAACCACTTCTCACCTCTTCTTAACCACTTCCCACTTCACTCCAACCACCTTAAACACTTCCCACCTCTTCTTAACCACCTTCCAATCTAACCATAACAACCAACCAAGCCATTTGGAAGCCTATAAATAGCCCTATTTGCAAGTGAAAAGGGGATTTTGGAAAAATTGAGAGGAGAGTCTTCCAAAGCTTTTCCTCCCAATCAGAGCAACTAGAGTGATCCTAGAGCAAGGCGGAAGCTCGTGAAGGAGAGAATTCAGAGTTTCCAGTCATCTTCAGTGAGCTCTGGCGGCCTCCGGTGAGCTTTGACGGTCAGCTTCACTGCCAGACCAGGTATGCCCTCCACTGACTTCTCTTTATGTCCAAAATGCTCTCCTAGGTCTCCCTCTACCTCCCTAGATCGATTCCAATGGAGCCAGAGGTCTCCTCTTGTCGAAATCGCGTTCCCAGGCCTCGCTGGAGAAATTTTTCAGTGGCTTAGGTGGGCGTGCGAGTCCAGGGCATGATCCTTGCCCTGGAGTGCTCGAACCTCCTTCCCGGACCTCCTTCTTGCTTATCCAGCCCTCTGTGCGTGGTTTCGCTGCCTCCTTGAGTCTCCACCAGAAGCTCGCTGGAATAGCGACGTCTTGCCATCGCCGAGTAAGAAGACTAAACACAGCATCTGGTCGTGCGCCTCCAGCCCCGCCGTGCCTCTCTGAGCATCCAGAAACACTCCACGACGCGCCCCAAGCACTCCGGAGCCAGCGAAGCCAAGCCACGAGCCCTGGAACACCTCCACAGTCGAGCTCGCCGGAGTTGGATCACGTCGATGGCAAGTGAGGTCCAAGGATGGGAGGAGTGTCCCATTCTTGCTTCTGGAAGAGGGGAAATGTTCCTCACCGCACCGCCAAGCCTCTTGGAGCTGTGGATCACGGCATCGCAGCCTCTGGAATCTCCTTCTTCTCCAGTGCCGTCGTTGGAGCTGTCCCGACGGCGAGGGAGGTGGGAGGCTCGCTCCAGCCGTTGAATCCTCGATCCAGACCATTGGATCTTTCTTTTTCCTCCTCCTCTTGCTCCCCGTGAGGTCTGATCCTAGATCAGTCCATGAGATAGCCTGTGAGAGCCCCTCCGGTGGTCGTCCACGGCGGAGTTCCGTCGCCAGCGGCCGTCAATTCTTTTTCTTTTAAAAGAATAAGTTTTCTTTTAATAAAACTTCTGAACTTTTTGCTCTCTTACAGTTAGGTCCTTCTTTTCTTACAATTAGGTCCTTGCATTTTTTTAAAATCTTTTGAATAAAGTTTGATTTGAAAATTTTGCAATGTACCCCCTAAGCTTTCTTAGTAATGTTTTCCAAGCTTAAAAGTTTGACAAAAACCCCTAGAGTTTCTTTTCATGCATTAAAGTCCAGCATTTTTGCATAAAAACCCTGAACTTTGTTGAAATAGTTCTGAATGCATATTTCTCTATCAAAATTGCATATTAAACCATGGATATTCAAATATTCACTCAAATATGCTCAAAAATTGCATTTAAGACCCTAAGTTTCATGAAAATAATTTTGAATGCATATTTCTCTAGTTAAATTGCAGTTAAACCCTTGAACTTCATTAAAATACCTCCGAAAGTATATTTCTCAGTCAAAATTGCTAGTTAAACCCTGAGAATTCAAATATTTGCTCAAATGTGACTTAAATTGCATTTTAGCCCCTGAACTTTACTGATTTCACACTGAATGCATGTTTTCTAGGGTAAATTTACATGTCAGCCCCTGCAACATTCTGTTTTCAAACATGGACTCTTTTTCTTGCATATTTACCCTGCATTTCCACAGAATTGCATTAAATGCATGTTTTGATGGCAAAATTGCATTCTGACCCCTAGGAATCTTCAATTTGACTAAAAATGCACAGTTTTGCACATTTGAACCCAGATTTCTTCAAAATTACATGAAATGTGTTTTTCTATGTATTTTTGATGATTTAGCTTCAGAATTTGGGTTTTTTGCACAAAAGCCCCTAGAATTCACATTTTTCCACTCTCACATGCAGTTTGCACATTTTGTTGCTATTTTTCATGCATGTTTTCTCGTGATTTCTTCCTTACATCGTGCACTCATTTCAAACTTGGTTTTTCCATTGTTTCCTGAATTTCTTCCTATTTTCGCGTTTTTGATTTGATTTGGCTTTCCATTGCCCGAGGGCGTACATTAACAGGATTAACAATGCTGACATTGTCCCGAATGAGGATTATTTTCCCCAATTTAATTTTCTCGGATTTCTTCAAGTTTCCGCTGGTTTACGTGACACTTTGTGAGAGTTTTCTCAATTTTCACAATTTTCCTCATCGCCCACAGGCGTACAGTAAAGCGGCATTCTCAATACCTACATTTGTCCCTCGGATTAACTTTTTCCCTTTTATTCATTTCTTCTCTTTGATTTGGCATGTTTTCAGTCATCTTTAGCATATGAATTCAGAATAGGCAAGCACACATCCGATAGACCATTTAGCAAGTAGGAAACCTAGAAAGACCGAGTTCTTTGGGCGCATGGGGGTGTCTAACCCCTTCCCCATGCATAACAAGAATCCTTATCCTTTCTCTGGCCTGCATTGATTTGTGCATTACATCCATTAGGCACGGAGCATACATGTTTACTTCATCTTGTTTTCTTCTTGGTTTTCTTTTGTGTTTGGTTTTCCTCGTCTTTCCATTAAAAGACTAGGTGGCGACTCCTTTCCTTATCTTTTCTTATCCTTCCTTGGTGTTTTCGAGTCTAGTCTTCTTCTCCGGATTCACCATCTTCGCCATGACCGTATCGGGACTCCTAATGTGTTTCCACGCATCGGTAAGGAGAGCCGTGCAGGGTTCCACCGATAAAGTCACAATCACTTGTGCCGATAGCTCATCCTAGGCTTCATCCTTTCGTTCCTAGTCATAGTCCAATCCGCACCCGCTCGTGGTCCGCCATGGCCCAGCAAACCAACGAGCCTCATTCCTCTATTGTCCAGCAGTTGTAGGGATTAGCACTTGCGCTCCAACCTTTTTCAGGTTCATCCTTCCTGACTCCCAATTTGCCTTTGCAACCAACCCTAGGACCACAAATTTCACCCACCACACTACCCCCATAGCCATCGCCATCCCTTGTCTCCCCGGCAATAGGACCATCGACATTGCCTTCTGCAACACCGCCCCAACATCCACCACAACATGCATCTCCATTATCTGGTGGCCAGCCTTCTTGGTTGGCAGGAGCACAGCCAACCATAAGCATAGTTCCCAGGGTTGTTCCAATCCAACACCTCTTACTACCACATTCTACACCTCCTATAGCACCAACCCCAGCCTTATCCTCACCCTTATACCAGACACAAGGTTCATCTTTTGTACCTCAAGCCACAGCACCCATGCATGGGTACACCAGCCATCTTACTGTAGCACCAGATGATGGAATGGTGGATCTGGAGGAGCCATTAGCGCCGACCCACACAATGTACGCGACACCCGCATCTGCTGCACAATCCGGGAACCGAGTGCGTACCCTTTGAAGAGGTCAAGCATGGGGCTTTGCTTAATCGAATATTGGCAAAAGCCAAATTGGCACAAAACAAGGACATGATGAATTCCACACGGCCCATGAGCCCTAGAAGGATAACCAGTCACATGTCGCTGTTGTTAAAGAAGGCAGTGAAGGGCTTCGCAGCTATGAACAGAATGCACTAGACTACAGTATCATTGGTAAGATTTCGCATAGTTCGTGGACACTGGGATGGTGCATGAATGATTGGTGCAACTATAGGAGTTGAAGAAGAAATGTTGAGGGTGTAGGACTTCCACCCCCATGTGAGCAACAAGCCAAGCCGGTCAGAAAAGAAGCAAAGCACAGTTAGATAAGCACAGTAAATCATTAGAATAACAATGTTAGCTTACTTGCACCAGGGCGCCACAACCATGGAAATGCCAGGAATGGTTCAACGCCCAATCCAAGCCAACATAGGTCTCTACTAGAAGAATGGGGGCAAGATCGATTTGATGGGTGATCATGGCTAACACTACTTCTGCAACCTTAACAGCGACTTTCATCCAACCATGACTGAAGAAGAGCTCTCCAAGGAAGTGCACTACAAAGCTGCGAAGCCACAAGCTACCCACTGATGCCCGGTTATTGGCGATCTTGTCGAAATAATCTAGGCACAGCATCAGAGTCGACTCGTCCTTGTAGATGAGGATTTTCTCGCAAGCACTTTGGCATAAGCCCATCAGCTGACTCAGAACAGAAGAATAACTGTCATGGCACATGAAGACGGGCGACGACATGTATAGTGATAGGCCGCAGATTCATCGGACTTCCTTTAAGGTAAGAGTAAGTTCCATTTGCCCAAAGTGAAATACATGGAAAGCGGGCTTCCAGAATCTAGCTGCAGTGCATAACAAGTGCCAGTTCACCTCAACCTTGGCAATGTTCAACAATGAAGAGGATATGCCCAAACCCACAGTTGCTCACGATCCTCAAAAGTTAATGCACCAATCCATATTTGCAGAACATCTGAGAAATGTTTTGATGTCACCATGGTCAGATATCCCTGCATGGAAATTATGAAGATAGATGTTAGATCAAAACAAATCATATGGCGTCCGACGAATGATTTCTCAAGTTTGGGCTAAACAGAAAAGTCATATGGCCAAATGATTTCTCATGGTGGAGAGGATCAAACGAGTTCACAAATCTAAAAAATGATGTAAAGTCAGAACGTGTCGCTTTTCCTTTTGCAAAATATGAGAAAAGATGAGCAAATCCGAAGAATGATAAAAATAGAACATATAGCTTCTTCCCATTACAAAAACTGAAGCATGATGAAAAATCGCTATATGTAGTCTTTTTCCTTCGCAAGATACGAAAGAATATGAGCAACAAAGATCAAATGAAAGGACCAGTATGAGAATCCGTGTAAATGAAAAGAACTCTCTCAAAAAGGATTTTTTTTTTCTTTGTCATATCAAAGAAATTAGGCAAGATGAAATACCATTACAAGCCGAGGAAGAGCGTAACTGACACCGGGAGGGCAAAAACGAAGCCTAAAGGATGTTTGAGGGCTTGAGAATGGTGTTTGCAGTAGGAGAGGCGATAGATATCGTTGAGGAATATGAAATAATATAGAAAGGAAAGGGGAGATGTAGCAGAAAAGGAAAGCAGGCTGGCGTTCTAAACAGAGTGCACATAATAGGTGCATGTACATGGTGAACACTCAGGCGCACGGACCTGGCACACAGAGCTGGCGCACGGAGCAGGAGCACATTACAGGCACACCATAATATAGACAGCACACAAAACTTGCTCTAAAAACCAAGCTCGGCCAAACCAACGTAGTTCTTTAAGACCTGCAAAGAAGCATACATTCTACACACACAAATAGATACCCAAGATAAGGGTTGCATTCCAAAATAGATTTGCATTCATACACAATTGAAGCACAAATTACATTGTTCACATACAAGTAGGGTACAAGTTATATCAGTCATACACAAATAGTAACAAAAGAAGGCTGAGCTTAAACAGAGGGATCTACTACTCCTCATCTAACTCCTCCTCATCGGAAGATCTCTCCTGGGCACTCTTAGCCATGAGTCGAGCCCCCCTTTGTGCTATCCGACATGAATACCGAGCAGCGGCAGTAGACTGAGAGCGGGTGGCAAAACTTAGGACCCTTTGTGAAACCTCAGTGTCAAAACGGTCTTCCTCGGACATTTCCAAGGTGAATTCCGTGCTGGTTGCGACGTTCACCTCGCCGACTAGGTAATCCTACTGAAAAATCACCAAAAGCAAGTCAGATTTCCAACAATGCAAAGGTATATGCTATTAAAGGAAAAAATGGAAAGAAGTTACCCATATAATGTTTTGCCACCGCAGTTCCTGTATGAATTAGCAAAGTTATCAAGTGAACTTATGGCATAATAAAAAATGAATGAAATATACAAGTAGAAATAAAGGCTGGCGTACCTGTTTCTGCCTGATGTCCTCATAAAAGGAGGCAAACCACTCCTCGAAGCCCTATGGAAGCAAAGCAAAGCATGTGTTAGATCAGATTTTTATGTGGAGCAAATTTATTAAGCAGAAAATATATTGCTTTTACCATAACACAGATGAAGGCATACCACATGCCACGCTGGCTATCACGTACAGCCTCCACAAAAAGATACGTCTTCCCGACCCACCTATACCATGCTAAGTAGTCGGTGTAGTTGACTTCTCGAAGAACGTATTTCTTTTGAGAAGCCACAACTGCCGCGTGCCGACTCCTAGCAGCAGCAAGGGATGAGATCGGGAGATCCATGTCCGTCGGAGGAGGAGCAGAGATGTAGAATTCGTTGAGGAATTGGTGCCTCGCTCGCCCCAGGAGGTAGTAGGCCGACTTCTTCATGCAATAAAACCTCACCTGCTTATCCCTTAGAATGCGGCCAGAGTTTAGAGGAGCCTAGTTAAATCCATTGTACCTCAATAGTGGGCACAGGTGCACCTGATTGCAAAAAGAATAATCATAAGCAGTAGCCAACGAATATTGATACGTAAAAATAAATTTATGTAATAAAACTTACATCCTTGAGATCTACCAAATCCAAAAGATAACGGTAGGATGCTCAACCCACTGACGAGGCCAGGGAAGAAGCTCATCCAAGAGGTGACCAAAGCAATTCCCCCGAGTGATATGCTCCATGGCCTAGTACTGGCAAAAGTAAACAGAAGGGAAGTCAGTTGCCAGCTATTATTAAAAACTTTGCAAAAAGGAAATAAATTTGCACTAGTACTTATTATAGACACCCCAAATACTTGCACCTGAACCCTAAAACTAGCCTAAATCCTAATCCAAAACCATAAACCTAATAAACCCTAATCCAAAATCCTAAACCTGGCTCAATAAATCCTAACCCAACACTCTAATCCTAATAAACTCTAATCCTACCAAAACCCAAATCCTAATATACCTTAACTCAACCATAACCCTCATTCTAATAAACTCTTATAACAACCTAAACAAACCCAAACAACCTAACTACCTCCCACTTCATTATAACAACCTCAAAAACTATAACAACCTAAACAAACCCTAACTACCTCCAACTCCTTCATAACAACGTCAACAAACTATAACAACCTAAAACAAACCCTAACCTACCACCCACTCCTTCATAACAACCTCAACAAACTATAACAACCTAAAACAAACCCTAACCACCTACCACTTCACCATAACAACCTCAACAAACTATAACAACCTAAACAAACCCTATCAACCTAACCACCTCCCACTTCATCATAACAACCTCAACAAACTCCCTATAACAACCCAAACAACGTAGCCCTTGTAAGTCTATAAATACCTCCATTTGCAAAGATGAAAAGGGAGGAGGAGAAAAAAAACAAGAGAAACTAAGAAAAAAAATCAAAGGGGAGACTACCAAATCAGAGCAACCACCAACCAGAGCAATCAAAGGAGGATCAGATTATTGAGGAGACTCATGGGAGGAGCAATTCATAGCTCAGGCTAGCTCCAGTCACTGTCTCCGGTGAGCTCCGGTGACCACAAACACACCACACCCACTGCCGGCTCAGGTAAGCCACTGATCAAGCTAATTCTGGTTGCATTTTGTTCCCTAGGTCCTCCTCAACCTCCCTAGAGTCATTCCAATGGAGAATTGAAGCTCCCTTGCTGGAATTTCAAGTTCTGTTAGCCACCAGACCCATTTCTTGGCGAGCTAGGTGGGGGCACGAATCCATTGTGTGGTTCGTGTCTTAGAGGTTGGGGATTAGTTAGGATTTCCTCCCTTTCGCTTTTCCATTTCTTTGGAAGCCACGACAACATCTCCGGAAGCCACTGGAAGCAGCTCACCGTCTATAACATTCGTCGTCGCTGGAGAAGACGACTGGCGGTGAAGATCGTCTGGGAAGCTAACGCATCGTAGCTCTCTCATGAGCAATGGAGAATCTTCCTCTCCATCCCCTTGATCTTCCTGAGGTGTAACTAGATGCCCCGAAGCCTCTACTTCCTCCCACAGTCGAGCTCGTCAGAGAAGATGTTGTCAACGACAAGGTAGATCAGGAAGGATGAGTACGCACCCCTCATGGCGTCCGCTGGCTCGAGCACCTTCCCCTTCTTCATGACAACCTTCTAAAAGCCTTGAAACACCGTGCCGCCGCCTCAAATAGCTTCTTCCTTTTTGAGCATGTTGCAAGAATCGCGACGCTGGTGAGCGAGGTGAGAGGAGGAACCAGGCCGTTCAAAGCGCAATCGGAGCTCATAGATCTTCTCTTCCTTCTTCCCATTAGGTTTTTGGATGATTGGATACAAGATCAGGCATCAAGGAAGCCCTTGATGGCTTCCCAGGCAATCATCGCCGACGAGGTGCAGTCGCCAGCGACCATTGAGTGTTTTTTAAAAACTTCTTTTAAAAGAAACTTTTTCATCTTTTCTTTTCTTGCATTTAGATCCTCTCATCTTGCTCCCAGTCCCTGCATTTAGTTATAAATCTTTTAAATAATGTTTTGTTTTGGAAATTTGCAGTTTGGCTCATGCATTTTTTTTATAAACTTTCAGATCCAAAATTTTTGGCATAAAACCTCAAACTTTGTTTTCTTTCATCATTAGTCCACTGATTTGCATATTAAGCCTTGAATTTCTCTAATATTGCACTAAATACATGTTTTTTTGGCACATTTGCAAACCAAACCCTGGAAATTCATGTTTTCACTCAAAAATACATAGATTTGCATATTAAGCCCTAAACTTCTCTAATATTGCACTGGATACATGTTTTTTTTGGTACATTTGCAAATCAGACCTTGGAAATTCTTATTTTCACCCAAGAACATATAGATTACCACATTTAACCCTGGATTTCTCTAGAATAGCATGGAGTACATGTTATGCTGGTATATTTATAGATTGGACCCTAGGAATCTTAATTTCTACCTAGAATGCACAGTTTTGCACATTTAACCCCCAACATCCCTAAAATTGCACAAAAATGTGTTCTTTATCATTTTTGCAAATTAAACCATGAAAATCTCAGTCCTTACCCAGAAACAAGTATTTTTTGCATGAAGGCCCCTAGAAGCTTTCATATTTCACCCATGCATTCATTTGTACATTTTGTTATCCTTTTTCATGTATATATTCCCATGCTTATTTTCTTGCATCATGCACACATTTCAAACTCATTTCAAACTTAGTTTTCGCATTATTTTCCACATTTCTTCCGATTTTCATGATTTTGATTTGATTTGGATTTTCATCCCCCGAGGGCATACATTAACAGGCTTGACAATGCCGACATGGACCCGAATGAGGATTATTTTCTCTCATTTAATTTTCTCGGATTTCCTAAGTTTACGTTGTTTTGCATGACGCTTTCCAGACATTTCCAATTTTTACATGATTTTCCTCATCGCCCAAGGGCATACAGTAAAGTGGCATTTTCAATGCCTACATTGTCCCTCGGATTATTTTCCTTATTGTAGACACCCTGATTTTGAGGTAACCCAGGAATGAGTGTCCCTATGTCGCTTTGGATGCGATCAGCCCTTAAACCGAGCCCCAAACCCATTAGCCAGAGCCCAAATCAGACATTTGTGAGCAAGGTGGCGCACAAAGCAGGCGCCCAGCTCTGGCTGCTGACCTTCCACCTTCCGGGCTGTTACTCTTGCAAACGAATATGCCAACGAATATTCGAGGCTTTTCGTTTGCAAGACCCCTTTGTAACCTCCCTAGAGACCACTATAAAAAGGCCCCTAGAGCA